>JAOTQH010262622.1:0-11156 GCA_025631255.1 Cornus kousa | reverse complement strand
TTGTAGTCATTAGCTTAAAGTTGGAGAAGGATTCATTGGATTGAAATTACATTTGTACACAAGTATATAACTTATTGTGAAACGCCCCAAATAGGGTTGAATATGGCAGTTGTGCTTACCAATTTTTTATATAATGACTTTCCTTTTGCTTGTGATTTTTTCAGGTTTATTGTGAGTTCGATTGGGAACTTGATGAGCTTGAGGTATGACACACCTTTATTAAATGTATGCATTTCTGTATACATTGTCCCAGTCAACAGAATTGAAATGGCAAAGGCTGATTATCAACATGCCCAAACTTTATTATTACTGCAATTTGATGAGCTTAGTAAGATCTTGACCATCCACAAAGGCTGGTTTGGTTGTAGCTACAATCATACCATATCACTATGTTTAGCTTAGGGTTTCCCTTCGCCTTCTGATGCTATGGCTTATCTGCTGTATTCTGCAATCATTTTATTGCTTTGTACACTCCAAAATATTTGATTATGTTAGCATATACACTTAATTCTGAATGTGGAGTAACCTCACTGAAAAAGGAGTCCTCCCCACTCTTGTACTAAATTAAGTTATCTATCTTTAGGAGTTCACTGATAAACTTGTTGAGGAGGAGGAGTTGTCTGAAGATCAAAAGGATGCTTTCAAGGTAAATTTTACTGAGTTAGTACAGTTAACTTGTGTATTGTCCATGTTTCTGAACATTTATTTTTACTTGTGTTTATTTTTGCTTTTTGCCCTTTATCAGGATTTTGTTAAGGAGAAGGTTCGAGAAAGGAAAAAAGCTAACCGTGAGGTCTCTTGTTGACAGGCTCTCGTTGTGGCCAGTACTTCTTGTGGAATTTAGCTTTTATGATTATTGAGCACTGTGAAATTCATTTTCTTATAGGCAAGAGAAGCCCGGAAAAAAGCTAGAGACGCAATGGATGAGAATTCAAAGGTTGTGTTAGAGAATACAAAGTTTTACAAATTCTATCCTGTTCCAACACCTGATACTCCTGACGTGTCCAATGACAAGGTAAGTCTTAATCATCACCTCTCTATTGTTTCCTATGGCATGCAACAATTGAATTCTTTTGCAACACTTTTGTTGCTGAAAGCAAGCTTGATGCAAGAGCTTAGCTTTTGGATACTTGTTATTTCTTGGATGAATGATCAAAATCCTATTAGCAACTGTACAATATCTTGACCCTTTTTTTTTTTTTTTTTTTGTGTTGCAGGATCCATTCATAAACAGGTATTACGGGAAGGCTGATATGGTTCTGTGATCGGGCTTGCCAAGGACCAGGTGGTTCGCGAGTATGTTGTCCAATGCTTGACGAGATAATTGCTCACTTGGCTGAGTTAACTCTCAGCCCAGAAAATTTCAAATTTGGGCTTTTAAATTCACAAATTGGGCTCAAATTGGGTTGGGTTTTTTCAAAACCTAGGCTCGGGCTCAATCCGAGCCCAACCCAACTCAAAATCCAAATTTAAAAAAAAAAACCATAAGTTTGTCCCCCTTCTCTCTCCTCTCTCTCTTCTCTCTCTTTTCTTTTTCCCTTCATTTTATTTCTCTCAAACGAGCATTGATTTTGCGATATTTTCAGGCAAAACTTGAATATTTCTGTTGAAGGTCGATAATTTTGTTCTGGCTTTCATCAAAGTTCATGAAATTAAATAAATCATAACCTAATTGGTTTCACTATTTCTTCCCAATAGTGAATTAATCATCGATCTGTTCCTATTTTCTGTTGCTTTGTATTTTTCGATCCCATGATTTTATAGCATTGATGGGGCTTCTAAGTATCGTCCGGAAAATCAAGCGGAAAGAGAGATGCGAATTCTCATGGTGTATGTATGCCTATTATCTCTACCTTACATTTTCACACACACGTAGATATGTGTGTGTGTGTGTACATATGTATGTATGCATACGTTATGAAGAATAATTATTGTTGTTACAGGGGTCTTGATAACTCGGGAAAAGCTACTATTGTTCTGAAAATTAATGGAGACGAGAAGAGAAAAGAGAGAAGATGGAGGAGAGAGAAGGGAGAAAAAAATAAATAAAAAAATATTTTTATCAGTAAAAAAAAAAAAAAAATAATTATTTTATATTCTGGTGTTTGTACACTGTTTTGATTCGATGATGAATAAGGATTTTGGAAGAGTATAATAATCATTATTTCTACAGTTAATACTAATTTCAAATTCATCAACAGTTCCATGTTCTCGCGACTGATGCGTCAATGGAATATTGGGCTGAGATAATATGACTTAAAACCCAACACACTATTTCAATTGTAATAGACAATTTGCACTTCTTAGTTCTTAGTATTTATTAAAAGAAAAAATGGCATGTATTAATTAATTAAAAAATAAAAATTTCTTAAAGAAAATGTAATTTGCTTATTTGTAAAAAAAAAAAAAAAAAAAAAAAAAAAACCAGTCTAAAATACTCGGATTAGGTTATGGATATAACACATTTGGGAGAAAATTTAAGTTGGCCCAACCCAACCCGATTTCGGGTTGAGGTTGAGGTTGGGTTGGGACTGTGTTGGATAGGGTCAGCCTAACTTGTAACCCTAAGTATTTTGGTTTTTTTTTATTTTATTTTTTATTATGCTTTTTTGCCCATGCGCCTGATGGTTGTTTAACATATATTAATTTGAGGTTATTTGGGATAGATTTGAAATCTAGAGACTTTTCATGATTAGGTTGAAAATCTCTTAAAATATAGTATTCTAATTACCTTATGAGCATGCTACTAACTTGATGTATAATTAGTACTTGTGCCCTTTTGAAATGGTAATTAGACCTAACATGATATAGAATATCATTGATTTACAAAGCTTGTTTAAATGTATCTTGTGTAGGTGTATAGCCTATCTAGAATATTACAATTGTTAACATTGGAAGCTAGTTACTAAATTGAAGCCTATTTAGTACTTGTGGCTTAGGATGGTAATGTGGCTCAATTGTTGTGAAAATATTCTTGCTTTGTGTATAAATTACATATTGAGGACATGACATGTCATATGTTATTTAGACTTAAATGCTAGGACATGGTTTATGTGGATTCAACCTTACTTGTGCATGGAATGTGGTAACTTGCATTTGATTTTGTAAAAGTTTTGAACTTATTGGTTTTGGAAAGCTTGCGAGGACATAATTTATGTGATGGTTGAGGTTTGGCTCTAGTACGGAGACAAGAGCCTTCTAAGTCATAAGTGCGCACTAGGTGGTACCTTGTGGGTCGTAATTACACGAAAATACTTGCTTGGTCTAGCGACCGCATGTCCTAGTCTTTCCACTATTTGTTATTTTTGCATTTAATTTGAAGTTGTTAATCATGGATTACTTGTAGCTTGAGAATTAATGCTTGCTTTGGGCAATTGAATACTATTTAGTATACTTGAACTTGTATACTTGTTCCATGAGCTTAAATTGCAATTAGTATACTTGTGCCATGTATATTTATCTCATGCGCAATCTTTTTTGCTTAGTATACTTGTGGTTGTGTACTTGATTCATGAGATTTCCATATTAATGTATACTTGTGTAGTATACTTGAGCATGTATACTTGTATGTCGTGCTTCATTTCAATTGCATGAGTAAGTTGAAATGATCCCTTAGTCCCATTTTTAACATAGACGTTAGGTGGCATGACCCACTTTTGTCGCTCTCGTATTTTAGATTTCAAGTTGATAACCTTGAGAATCTATATCTTGTTGCTGTGTATAGCATGCTCTTATGTTGTTTGCAATTACATGAAGGATATGATTTATGCTAGACATGATCTAAGGTAGCTTAGGATGCTCCCTGAGTCTAACCTTTGACATAGACGTTAGGTGACTTGAGCCCCTTTAACATGTTTCACCTTAAGGTGATATAATTGTAAAATACAAGGTCGATGCATGCTCATCTCCTAAGAGTAGCTTTATGTAACTCACCCATGTAGTGGAGACATTTTTCAGGTATAGGGACCTTGATTTGGGAAACACACTATGCTATAGAAGTTTCGTTGACTTGAAGTATCTATTTCATGAAAATGTTGGCTTAAAATGCCACTTGTAGCTTTATTTGTCAAAATGTGTATATTTGATTCCATTTATGTAATGTATACATGAGTACACTCTTTACAATGTATTTGACATGTGTGAAATGAGGCCAGAGGTCAATGACAATTATATTGTATTCTATGTAACTTTTGGCTTCATGAAATATTATGAAAATATTAAAAAATGCCAAGTTATTGCTTCACCATGTTTGCATCGGGTGTGGGAATCCCATTTTTATTCTTTCATAGGGTCTCATTAATCATGTTTGAAGTGTGGCCAAGGGCCAAACGGTAATTTGAAATCATTTGTTAATTCTAAATTTCAAATCTTCCATTTCATGAGCATTTTTGCCTTTTTGGCCGTTGGGGGGTCAGATTTTGTATCAGCGATATTTTTAAGCCATGGATCATTGTAGCGCATTCTAATAAGTGAGTTACATTTGCATGCATGATCGTTTCTGGGCAAAACTTATTCTTTGGTGAAATGAGCCTCCTACGGACTCATTTTGCATCTCTGTTGCATAATTATGTTAAAGGGCATTTTGGGGATTTTCTTCAAGAAATAAATTCCATTCTCCATATAGTCAATCATAAAATGTGATTTTAGGGGGGGTTTCTTTTTCGTGTTTTTCCAAAAAATGTCATCTTGGTTTCGGAAATCCCTCACGAAGTTTAGCTTTCTGTTGTCCATTTAGCAGCTTTTTCGACCCTCTGGACCAGATTTCTTGGGAGGGCATTTTGGGCATTTCATAGTGAGTATTTTTCATCTTCTTCTACATTTCAAAGTAGAAAACTTGATTTCGAGGGGGGTTTCTTCTTTGTGTTTTGCTAGAAAATGTCATATAAGGCCTCAAAAACCCACATTTTACCAAAAACCCCTGTTGTCAAGTTTTTGCTGAGCTGTAGTTCAAGTGTGCGAATAGTAACCTCTATGTAACCGGTTAGATGACTTGGGGCAGTGTTGTGGTCATGAATTTTTGCCATCCAACCGGTTAGATAGGCCATATAACCGGTTAGATGTTTTTGGGTTGGCACATTTTGACCTTTTTGCCCCTTCTTCTGTTAGCCATATCTTCTTCATCCGGACTCCGAATCAAGTGATTCTTGAGTCTAAGTTTATTGATTTTTTGTTGTCTTTCCAATGGTGCACTCAGTAGCACCTTCTTACATGTTAGAAATGATGTTTTTTCCCCTAGGTTCATTCTTGTTCATTTTTGAAACGTTACTTCCGCATTTGATTCCTTTTGGTTCCGTGACCTCGTTGAGAGTCACATTGACATCTTAGAGTCATGTTGTATCTCTAGAAACCATTTTTTTTGTCTTTTGCTTTTGCATTTCGGATCCATTATTGGGTCATCTTTCGGTTCATCACTGACGCACCGGGTTGAAAAACTTGGGCCGTCAAACACTTTAACATAGACGTTAGGTAGCATAAGCCCCTTTAACATGTTTCACCTTTAGGTGATAAAATTGTAAAATGTTAGGTCGATGTATGGTCATCTCCTACGAGTAGCTTTATGTTACTCACCCACGTAGTGGGGACATTTTTCAGGTACGAAGACTTGTTTCGTGGTGTTTATTGCTTCTTTGATAAATTGTAGCTTTAAAGTTTCTATTTCATACAAATGTTAGTATGAAATATCATTATGTTACCTTATGTATCAAAACTTGTATTCTTTGATTCCATATGTGTAAAGTGTACATAGGTACTCTCTTTCCAATGTATTTGATGCGTATAAGATGAGGCCAGAGGCCAATGACAAGTATCATGTATCCTATGTAATTTTAACTTCAAGGTTTATTATGGAAATGTTGAAAAAATGCTAAGTCATTGCTTCAAAACTTTTGCATCGGGTGTGAGAATTCCATTCTTTTTCTTTCATAGGGTTTCTATGATCATGTTTGAGGTGTAGCCAAGGGTCAAACACCATTTTGTTCTAAGTTTCACATTTTAGTTCCATTTAATGCAATTTTAGGCAATTTTGGCCATTGAGAGGTCATATTTTGCATTTGGGTTGTTTTGAGGCCGCGGACCACTGGGATGCATCCAAAATGTCTTTTTACATCTGCGTGCATGTTCACATTTCACAAAACCTTTGAGTTTTAACTTTTGACTTATTTTTGGGCGATTTTTTGATTTTTCAAGAAAAGTTCATGTATGGGGTGTCATTTTGAGTTCCTCCTTGTTTGGGCATGATTTGAATGCTTCAATGATGCTAGAGGGTGTTTTCAAACTTGTTCGGATCATGTAGAGTGCATGTAGAACCTTAGAGTCGGACCGAACTTCATTCCATCACATTGCAGCAGCTTTTCTTTACTGCAGCAGATGTGTCGGCCGATTGATGAAGCATTGTCGATCGATCGACACTTGTCTCGAGACCATTCTAGTAGGCTTTTAAGGAGAAATCATCATTTCGGCCGATCGACGATTGGGTTTCGGTCGACCGAACCTCCCTGGAACCCGTGCCCTTTAGTTTTCCTTGGACAGCTTTGTTGTTCCAACTTTGAGGGATCATAACTCTTTCGTTTTAAATCCAAAATTGGTCGTTCTTGAGTTTAAGTTCAAGAGCTTGAAGTTAGCTTTCTAATGGTACCAACCATTCATCTTAGCTCCAACTGTATTGTGAGTTATACCAGTTTTTGTAGGATAGGTTTGTGGTAATTCTTAAACGTAAGAGGCCACTTTGTTTTAAATTTAATACCTTTTTCGTCCGGACTCAGAATCAGGCGATTCTTGAGTCTAACTTCGTTCGTTTTTCGTTGTCTCTCCAATGGTGTGCACGGTGGCACCCATTTCAGTGGGAAATGACCATTTTGTCCTTGGTTCATTTCTTTTCGAGTTAGGCATTCTTGTTTCATTTGCTTGGCCTTTTGAGTTCTGTGGCTTCATGGGGAGTCATCATCGTGTCTCAGGGATGACATACATCACTTGAGGCCATTTTGTTTCTTTTGCTTCCGCATTTCGGATCCGTTATCGGGTCATTTTTTCGGTTCATCACTGACGCACTGGGTTTAAAAATCCAGGGTCATCACAAAGCTACTCGTAGGGAATGAGCATCCCTTTGACGTCCCAAAGTGTGTTTTAATGAGTAAAGATTGAATCTTTGACTAAAAATTTCTCAATCAAGGTACCTATTATGTCACTAGACCATTTGACTGTTAATCCGTCTTTGGATCTTCCTTTGACTCATGTCTCCACCCTCTATCCCTTGTGCTTCAAAGATACAAGGAGATAAATCTGATTCTAAATTGGGAAAAGAGTCATTTTATGGTCCAAGAAGGCATTATCTTGGGACATGTTATTTCCAATAGGGGAATTGAGGTTGACAAGGCCAAAGTCGAATTGATCTCTAATCTTCCTCTAACAAATTCTATCTAACAAATCCATTCCTTTCTTGGACATGCTGGCTTTTATCGCTGCTTCATAGATCAAGTATATAAACACAAGTATACTAAGCTAAATGAAATACATTTAAGACAAGTATACATGGCATAAGTATACTAAATGAAAGTTAAACTCATGGTGCAAGTATACAAGTTCAAGTATACTAAATAGTATTCAATTGCCCAAAGCAAGCATCAATTCTCAAGTTACAAGTAATCCATGATTCCTCGCATCATCAATTTTTTAGCCTCCAAGTATTGTGATCAAGAAGCCAGCCCTTTGCTTGGTCACCACGTCCAGCCCATTTCGTGGTCACCAAGTATACAAACAGTGTGAAGGTATGTTGGCTATAAATAGCCTTGGCCATGATATTTAAATTTCATACTATGTGTATTTTTACTTTCTTAGAAAAGCATGCTAAGTGTTTATTTTTCTTGTAAGGGGTATAGATGCATAACCTTTTTGTAATATTCTTAACTTGTGGGGTTTTAGTGTAATTATGTAAAATAATTATTTTTGGTCGCTGCGGAGATGACATATTGTCTTGGATAAGGCCAAGAAACTGGTCTTTTAGCTCATATTTTTTGGAAATCAGAAAATACTTCTCGTAGAACAATTCCTTAAACTTCTCTCAACTCATCTCTTCCACCTTATGCCGATTAGAGACTGACTTCCACCAAAGCTTGGCATCCTTAGTAAACTTGTAAGTAACTAGGATGATTTTCAAGTGATCATCCACCACATCCATAAAGGTCAATTTCATCTAACCGGTTAGATGAATAGCCAAAAAAAAAGAATCGTAAAAAAAATGATCTAACCGGCTAGGAAACCTCATTTAAACGGTTAGATAAGGAAATTTATCCAACCTCATCACTTTCCCTTCACATCTAACCGGTTACAAAAAATTATTGAGATAGCTAGTCGGACCTTGGTTTTGAAAGACTTGTTTTGTGACTTTGGTTGTCAGGATTTTGATATGTGTGCCACGTGGTGGACTTATTTTTCGAGGGATTAGTCATCCGTGATAGGGATTTTGATCCGATAATTGATTTTGGTGTGGTTTTGTAGTTGACCTATTTCAGAATGATATCTGGGATTTATGGAGATGATGTTTTGCTTGTTAGGCTTTGGGCTCTTAATTGAGGTTGTTAATAGGAGTATTTTGAGATGTTGGAGTTATTGGTTTTGTGGTATTGAGGATTTGAGGCTTTAAGCGTAGCGGTACCTAGGGCATTGTTGTCAGAGTTATGGGATTGGCCAGAATGGTCCGGCCGGACATCTTTAGACCATATCCCAACTCTCACAAAACTTCAATTCAATTCCAAATTGGCTCAATTTAATACATGTTAAAGCTTATAACATGGTCTTCACATCCAATCATGCTTAAAGCCAATTTATATAATGATTCTAACTTGTTGGCCTTTGACTAAATCTTGAACCTACATCTCACCCACTCCCCTCTGGAGGAACAGCTCCCAACGAGACAGCCAAATTCACTGCCTGCTCTAAATCTTCCCATGGAATCAAGCTCGATTCCCCATCCATGGAGGAACTTGCAGCGCCCTCCCAATCATTAAGGGCAGAAAAGGACACAAAATGCCCATTTTCAACATAAAAGTACATGCAGTCCTAAATCATAGTTCCTAGCAATATGAATAAACCCTGAACAAATATCTAGTCATCGTAAGAAATGAAAGATCTCCTCTCCACTTGGCCGCGATAAAAGGTCAAGTTGGAGTTATAGGAGAGTTGACTTAGACTTAGGTGCATCACAGTGACTTCAGTGAGAGAATGCTACCCGATTTTCAGGACCACCCTTACACTTCTCTTACTGTTTTATCTATTTATCTCATTTACACTTGGATGTCCACTATGCACTGATTATACCCTTTTGTTATCTGATGAATTTATCCGAGTGCCAGCTTTTTAAGTGGGGTGGTACATAAGGATAAGATTGAATCTTTTCGATCAATCTGAGAAATGTTGGACCGATCGAAAGTAGTAAATTAAAATCAAACACATTATTAGCAAACTATGAAAAGTTGACAAAAAAGTTGTTATATTTAAGGAGTGTGAAGTTGAGTTATTCAAATAAGTTAATAATGTGTCAGCAAGAGAAGTACAAAGAATCCAGGATACTGTTGTGATGGATGTGTCTCGGGAATAATATACATTCTAGGGACGTCATTTCCATGTAAAATGACTATTTTGCCCCTGGGGGCTTATTCGTCATATTTTTTATCTTTTACTTTCGCGTCAGTTTTAATTGAGTTTCACGACCTCATAGAAGGTCAACAAAATAGTATTCAGACTCCGCAAGAAATGAAATTAAAGATAGAAATGAGGGAGAAATAGGGTTTTGACACCCTACGAATGCTTTTGTTAGTCTTTAACGTCTCTAGTAAGACTTAGGGCTCTTTTAGCCCGGATCAAAGATCTTATTATGCATCCCCTCCTTGTTGGGGTGATAGATACTTTGAGTTCCATTCTGCTCTGCTTCCCTGATAAATAATGAGTACACCTTTTTATAAGTGTACTTTTCAGTCCACATATTAGATTTTTCTTCCCTAATAGAGCTAATCCTTTCTCACTCATGTGAGCCAGTCTCTTATGCCACAACTCTATTGTATCATTGTCCTCCATCGCATTAACAATTTCGTTGGAGATCTTTGTTTGCAGAACGTACAGTATAGAGTGCTTCATGCCTTGAGCCAGAACCATAGCACCCGATTCAACATGTGTAGAATGCCCAAACGTGAACCAATTACACCCTGGACCTGGTTCTATGAAAATTAAACCGATTCCAGAAGACCAGAACCTTAAAAATACCTAGAAAAGCCTAAAATTAAGCACTTGTGCACATAAGCACCACCTTGGTCCCTTAGTGACCTTATTTAAAGTCTAAATCTGTCTTGAACTATACATTTGGCAATAAAAAAGACATAATTAGACATCCTTACATTCATATAAACCGTAAATGAGTCCATTACATTATTTAAAGTTAAACAAGTCCATAATACATCAAAATAAGGATTTCGTCCTTAAAATCAAGTCGTACCGAAAAGAGACAACAAATTGGGATACCGAGAGCGAACCTCCTATTCAAGCTCCCAGGTAGCCTCCTAAACGTCGTGATGTCTCCACATGACCATAACCAATGGAGTGGTACAAATGGATAAGATCAATCATTTGGATAAGGACAAGGTGTTCGATCGATCGAAGGTGGAAGTTGGATCGATCGAACTTTGGACTTTCTGTTTTGGGTCAAAGGTTGGATCTATCATGAAGTGCCGCTCCCCATGGAGCTGTACCACTTTCTATGTCCAAAAGAATGTTGAAATAGAAAGAGGAGCCATGCATTTCCAGTAGCTATTTGCACTATTCATGGTCATTTTGGTCGACCGATGGCCTATTTCGGTCGACCGATGCATCACTTCGGCATACCGAACCAATTAAGCTTTAGAAACATGATTTCAGCACAAAATTGGTTCCCTAAGGCTTCGTTTGGATACTAGGAGAGAAAATAAAGGAAAGGATTATAAGAAAGAATGCGTCAGGAGGGCAATAGAGCGGTAGCGGAAGGGGTTTATAGGGAAATGGAGGCGAGAATATGTCGGGTGCGATCATACCAGCACTAATGCACCGGATCCCATTAGAACTCCGCAGTTAAGCGTGCTTGGGCGAGAGTAGTACTAGGATGGGTGACCCCCTGGGAAGTCCTCGTGTTGCAC
>JAOTQH010262611.1:0-11157 GCA_025631255.1 Cornus kousa | reverse complement strand
ATAATAAAGTTCTAATACAAAAGATAGCAAAATATGTAGATCTCGAATCCTGTCTAAACTTGTGGATCATCGTCCGCCACCTCTTTTCCGTTACCTGAAAATGTTAATATAAAGGGATGAACAAATTGCTAAGTAGGTAGTGCCTAAGACACACCTGTTGTGACCCCGTGAATCCAAACAATGAATAGGAATAAAAGAAAGCAGAATCATGTCATGCCGGGAAAAATACAACACAAATTTCAAGTTCATAAATAAACAATGTCGTACCATGGATTGCAATGCCATGTAATGTTGCTCCCCAATTTAAAATCCCTTCCATTCATTACTTTTCAAACCGTTAACATAACTTATCCCATGACAACTCCATGTCAACACGCGAAAAGAATTGGCTACTGTCCCTGTCCCATCGCAACTCCATGGCGTCATTTGGGACTAGGTAACTCAACCACGCTAGGGTGGTCTCCCTAGTTCTCTCTAGGTCACGTTAACACCACAGACCCTGGGCAACTCCTAGGTGTCCGGGTTTTCGCAAACCTTTTACCAAAAGCTTTTTCCCAAAATATTTCAAATCAATTTTCCCATTTCATTCCCAATGTCATGCATAAATGTCTCATATATTTCAATGTCGTGCAACGCATTAGAGAAATTCATGCTCATCAAGTTAAAATTCAACAATATACATGCTTTGCAACAAAAGAAAAATTCAAAAATATATTGTATGCTTTTTAATAACAAAATTTAGCACTAAAGACACTATAGGCATAAATTATCATTAATTAAGCATGCTTCACCTTCAAATAGCAAATAGCACACAATCACATATTTTATATACAACATTTAAGTTATTTTACAAAAAAAATTATACAAATTGAGCATACTATACCACAAATTGAGAATAATAATCCACAAAAATCAAAAAAAATGTGAATTAAAAACTCCTACCTCACTTAGCTGCAAAAACCCCCAAAATGAGTCCAAAATTTCAAAAATCAAAGGGTTGCGCAGATGGTGAATCTATCAAAATGACGGCCTTGACGAGCTCTCCGATTTATCAAAACGACACCAACAAACTCCCAACAGTTGAAGAGTAATTGAAGTTTGATATTTGATAAGAAATAAAAAGGGAAAGAGAGTGCTGGGGAGAGAAAAAGAAATGAGGCCAAAATGGCCTCTTTGCCACTAAAATTTGTAGTGGTGGGTCCCGTCACTACAAGAAAAAATCTAACGTTAAAAAAAAAACATATACATATATATTTTATCCCAATTAAATCACATCCACATAAAACAACACAAAACCATATAAATATGCACAAAATAAATGTACATGATATGCAATAGACCCTTGACACCACCCCCGTGCACAACAATTCCGGTAGCGGGTCCCACAAGGGACCGTCTGGCCTGAAAAACGAAAAAATACCGAAATAGCAACAATTGCAATTCTAAGAGTCCTAAACTCAAGGAAATATCACAACCAACTCTCGGACACATCCGGCACACCCCACGGTGTCCGGTATGCAAAACGAGAAAAAACAAAAATGCCCTCGAAGAATCGAATAATTATCCACTTTCCTTTTTTCAAACAATATATTTTACATCTTTCCATATATATCCTTGGAATTTAAAATTTCAAACTTGAATATAAAGACAAATTAACAACTTTTCAAGGAAACAAGGCATGACCCACATGTTCCCTTAAAAATTCCTATTTCCCAAAGCGACATCTAAATTGGGATAGAGGAAGTATTTATATATGCAGTTCATATAATCCTTATTAAGCTAAATTCGGTTGCAACTTGTTTGTAAATCAGTCATATACTCATCATGTATGTCATAGCTCAACGAAAACCACGAAACAGAGGGTTACTACAAGCTCCATGACAGCCTCAAAGAAAAGTACCACAAGACAGGTAATTTCACACACCCTAACCAGGAGTATTTCAAATTGGATTTAAGTCAAATAATTCACAAGAGGTAAATGTGATCACAGATTGAAAAGGGTAAGTGCAAGTGCAATTGCAAGTGCAATACAAGCATGAGGGTTACTACAAGCTCTATGAAAATCTCAAAGAAAACTAGCACAAGAGAGGTAAATTTCACATGCCCTAACCTGGAGAAATTTTCAAATTGGATTAAATCAATTAACTCACTAGAGGTAAATGTGATCACAGATTCAAAAGGGCAAGGGCAAAGACAGTGGCAATAGAAACGGTAGAAAAAATTATTAAATAATGGTGCTGGAAGGGGATTTGTTAGAGGCAGAGACATGCAATCACGTGGTGGAAGCAACACTCAATTTAAGTATTTTGCTATGTACTCACTGCTATTTTTGTACTGATAATGGTTTGAACATTGCAATTGTTTTGTCTAAACAATGAGCCTCTCTATTGTGTTAATGCAAGTACTGTTTGTTCACTGATTGTCTTTTGACTACCATGGGAGATCAAAACTCTTTTGTTCCATCACTCACACAATACCAAAAACAATTAGCATTAAAACACTTAATCTTGTGACAGCAAGCTAAACATGGCTATTACATTTTCATGGAGGCAGTTAATCTTGTTCCAAAACATGTACTTTCCCATTTCAAATAAACTTACATTAAACATATTTGTTGAGTTGCTGTAGATGTTGAGGATGGCAAGACTTTATATATATAATTATATAGTTACTGGCTTACACCATTTCCATAGATTGCATCTTCTAGTTGGGCAAACATAATAGAGTTTTTCTTTGTTTTGTTTAGCCTTATCTTGTCCTCTTACCCGAGATTCATACACTGTCACCCTCCTCCAGTCTTGAAAACTCCATGCTCGATTAAAAGGAAGTTATACCCTCCATTAATAAGCCCTATTATTGTCCTTATGCAAGACAAAAGTGATTTTTATGTGCCTAAAAGTGGTATCTCTATATCTAAGATAAAAATGAAACCTCAAACTAGAAAGGGTAGTTTGAGCAAATAAACCATGCTTCTTCATACTCATCTCAGCATTTTGATAAATTTTATGTTTTTTTTTTTGGAAATGTCATAATTTTGACTTACTCAAATAATAAATAATTAAATATGGATGTATTCTAATAATCCCTCTCTCTTTCTGTATTAATAGCCCACCCACCCTCCAACAATGTTGGCCCGTCAAAATCATTGATTACCATTATTACTTGCTGAAGGACATACTATATGCTGAGACAAAGCAATCTCTTTTGAGTGCCACTGAAACGACAGGAAGGCTTAGAACCGAGATTAATTGGGAAGATCTAAAAAACACTGGAGCCTTGGATATTAATTTCTCTGTGAGGACCTTGGCCCTTTGCCCTTTTCTTATTTTTTTTATATTTATTTTCATATGCATTATTGAATTATACTTAGGCCCTTCGCTAGTAAGGATTTATACAACATAAACTTCTGATGTGGACTATTTTAATTACCAAATCATTAATGGTAATAAAATCATCATCTCTGATTTGGTAATTGGGTATCTACTACAGTGTGGTGTATATCCTTACTCGGGTTGAGTTGGTGCTCCGGAATATGAGACAAATCATAAATTAGTATCTCTAAATCAAGCCCAACAAACATGTTGATTCCCATAATCAATCACAACCAGATTGAGAAACTATCTCCTATGAATCAAGGCTATGCAGATTATTGTGTTCCTTTAATTTAGGATAATGTCTACGCAGCTTTAAATTAGTTGTCAATCAACATAATCACTCCTTTTGATGAGCAATTGATTTTATTAGTTTCTACAAATAACTATTGCAGCCTCTGTTTATAAGTGTACAAATCCTTTTTGTAGTTTGTGAAATAAAAAACATAATCAAAGTAAATTATAATCTTTCATCAGTTTGTATTTCTCTATATGGTATCAGAGCATCCATGCTCCAACGATCAAGTTGATCCTGTTATTTCCATGCTTGAAGAAAGTTCTCAAAGTACTCAAATCCCGTTGATCCTGTTATTTCCATGCTTGAAGAAAGTTCTCAAAATACTCAAATCCCATTACCTATTAACCCAACATCAAACATTGGCCTACCCAACCTTATCTCTATCAACGCATCAGCCCAATTACCATTAAAACTCACACCTTCCAACAATCCTTTGGAGAGCTCAATTTCACTTTTTTCTTTTTGGATATGACCTACTTGGTTATATTGACGGCCTCACTCCTTGTCCCTCTGAAACAATTGTCAAAGATAATCAAATTGTCCTGAACTAAGCCCATTCTTTTTGGATGAGACAAGACCAATTCCTTCTCCACGCAATCTTTACATCACTATTTAAACATGTCATGCCCTTGGTTGCTTCAGCCAAAACATCACATGAAGCTTGGAACAAGCTGGCCAAGTTTTATACCAATCGCTCTCAGTCGAGAGTAATACATCTTAAGGAATGTATCACCCTAATGACTTGTGGCACCCAATCTGTCTCTATGTATCTTCAAACCTTGAAGGGAATTGCTGATGAACTCACCCTGATTGACGCTCCACTCAGTGAAGATGATCTTATTATTCATGTTATTGATGGACTAGGAGCCAAATTTAAGGAGATCGCTGCAGCGATCCGAGCCCGCAGCAGTATCATTTGCTTTGAAGAGCTTTATGACAAGCTCGTTGTTTATGAAGACGCTCTCAAGAGAGACGAAAAACTTCAAGAACTCACTCCAATAACAACAACTACACTCGACATTATTTTCGAAACGGCAATACCCAAAATCGAACCAGCAGAAACTCTTCCAATTCTTATCGTGGTAGATCTTCTAATTTCAATGGCAATAATAATCACAGCAGATTTTCAAAACTCAATGGCAACAATAATCATGAGTGATGTTTCAATTCTTATGCCAATTCCAGTTTTCATGGCTCCAACAATGCTACATGTCAGCTATGCGATCAACGGGGCCATACAGCACGACATTGTCCCCGAGGTCGGCCTTGCACCCCATCTGCACCCATGTTCAATCATACTACAACTCACTGCTCCTCCAATCCAAGCTGAATTATTGACTCTGGATCCTCCGGTCACGTGACATCCGACCTCAGCAATCTTTCTCCCCATCATGATTATAAAGGTTCTGATGATATTGTCATAGGGGATGGTTCTGGGTTTTCTATTACACTCATTGGTTCTACCAAACTTTCTATCCCTTTTTGCTTCTTTTAATTTATCACATGTCCTTTGTGTTCCTTCTATGAAAAAAAAAAATCTAATATCTTTTTCACAATTTTGCAAAACAAATAACATGTCCATTGAAATTTTTCCCTCTTTTTTTGTTGTAAAGGATCTTTTTATTGGGGCACAACTTCTTCGTCAAATGGGTACACACAAATTTTGTAACTCTGCAAATATAAACAAAAATTGGGCCAAATAATAATTTTATTAATGAATAAAGATGGGGTACAATCTTTTGTAATATGTTTTTTATAAAAAGAATGGTCCTCTGATTCGATCTCCGTTTTGTTGTTGCTGGTTGGATTCAAGGGCTGCAGGAGTTTGTTCTTGAATCGTCTTGGAATTTGATGAACGGCACGATTTGATGTGCTTGTTGTTGGTTGGATTCAAGGGCTACACGAGCTTGTTCTTGAATTATCTTGGAATTTGATGAAGAACAGCACGATTTGATGTGCTTGTTGTTGATCACCGTGGAATTTAATGAAGAACGGCACTTCGTTCTTCGCCTATAGGTTTGGATATAGGGGATGAGAGCTTTTGTATTTCTCTCTGAAATTCTGTATTTGTGAATGCAGAATTGTTGTCCCCCTTCTCCCTTCCTCCATGCCTCTATTTATAGGCTTCTTGGCTCCATAGGATGATGACATGTGTCATCTCCTGATAAGGATAAAATAATAATTGGGCCGGGCCGGTTATATAATAATAATTATCCTTAAAAATAATTATTCCAAATATATTTTATTATGAATAATTATCTTTATATTTAATCAACTGGGCTGGGCTAATTAAATAATTTAAGTGGACCGAACTTGGGCCAATTAAATAACTTAATTAAACATTAGGCCCAAATTTAATGGGTCTATTTGTCAAAATTAAAACCCACTAAAATTTTAATGTCTACACTTGCACTAGGAGATTCTCAGGAATTTGACTTTGAACCTAGATCATGAGAGGGGGTGGTAGCAATGGCAGCTTCTGGAAGACTATAGTTTGCTTGTATTACCTAGTATTGTTGAATCATTTTTCCTATGATCAAAACAATATCTATCATTATAGCTTGCTTGTATGAGCCATAATAGTATTGTTGAATCATTTTCCCTCTGTTGAAAACAACATCCGATGTTTATAGATTGTTTGTCTCTGTTGTAAACATCTATGCACTCTTACAGTTTCTAATTTTGGCCAAACAGTCCATTGGACTGTGAAACAAAGCCCAAAAATAGGCCGACAACGACTCCGACCGAGTTGTAAAATTTCAGTTTAAATTGTCGAGATTTAAGATCTGAAATGGAATTGAAGAAGTGCTCTTGTTCATGCTTCGATACACTCCGTAGTGATGAGAACAATGCTTTAAGAAGGTAAGTAAGTGTGTGTGGACAATTGGGTGGTTCAAAATTAGCTCATTCTGCCCAACTTGAACCGGTTCATCCCAACTTAAACCGGTTCAACTTTTGAAGGCCTTTTAGTAATGTTCAAATGGTATAGTTGATTTTCTCAATTTCACTTCTGATTTTTAGACCCTCGTGAAGTACCGGTTCAACTCCTTCAGACCTGTTTAGTGACTTTGTTTCCTGATCTGTTTTGGCTTTTCTATTTTTGATAGACTTTTGTTATTAATAATACACAAAATTGGCTTGTTTCCAAGAGTTTTAGGTCTTCCAAAATCCTATATTTCTATATAATCTCTCTTTTACTTATATATGAGGATGGCTTTTTTGGAACTAAAATTGCTTAGATTTTGTGGGTGCCATTGACCGATATTTTTTAGAAAATTAAATTTGATATTTCTGATTTTGTTTTGAGAGCACACAAATAAACACAAGAGTGATTTAGGAGTGTTATTTTTTATCTCATCAGAAATGGAACATAATTGAAGATTTAAAATTTTCGAAAAACACAATCTTCTATATCTTCATATAAAATTTAGATTTGAAGAAGATCACATTTTGAAGGGTCAAGGCGCATTTGCAAAGTATTGTTGATCTACCAGCAACCCTTCTACAAGGTTCAAAGTCTGAAGTCAAAAATTGTTGGACGGAAGGTCACAAACTCAGAGGTGTTCAGCAAGTTGGGTAAGATTATAACAAACTTTTTCATTCAATTCAATGATCATGTTCATAACAAGGAATGCTTTTAAGCATATGTTTTTGTACATTCAAGTTCATCAAAATAAATTAATATAATATAAGTAAGATTGTATTTTTAATTTACCATTCAAAATAATAATAATTATTATTATTAAAATTATTTTCACTCATGAATTATGATGAGTGAATTCATATATCCGACCAACAAATAAAAATAAGTCCACAGGTGGGTTATCCACAAATTTATTTATATTTCTCGGTTTTATATTTCTTATATCTTCTATGTTGTGATTCCTATACAAATTTTATCTAAAAGTTTGAGTATTATTATTATATCATAAACTTTACATGAAGATCGGTGGGCCAGGTACAATACGACGCAAAAATCAATTAAAAACAAAATTGGCCAATGAGGTGACCTTTTGGATTCACAGGATTTGTAGGAAAATTTCTATATTGCAATCTTCATAACACTTTATTGTCACTCAAAAATTACTCTATATACTTGCTCACAATCACAAGTACACATACTTTAAGCTTTCTCACTAACTTTCTATATTGAGTGGAAGAGGGAGAGAAAAACTAACTTGTTGGGTACAAAAGACACTCAACCGTATTTGTTGAACACTTCTCCATTTATATAGACATTCCGTTTATGTAACATCATTTTCTTTAGATCCATTTCAATCTATAACTAAGATATTTTAACTAGATATTATGATAAACATTCTAAAATATTCTACCACTCTACAATGTTATAGATTGAAATGCATCTAAAGGAAATCAACTTCCCACGTTGGACCAATAATGGAGATAAGAACATTTATTTGTCATATTATCCAAAATATGTCCTCATATATTTAATTTCAGGACATTTAACAATTGTTTTACACTTAAGTCTCCCAAAAAATAGTGTCAAATATGATCAACAAACTCATTGCATCACGCACATCATATTCATAATCAACATACACATTAGGTTCACTTTATCGCATTCCTTATATTTTACTCTCTATTCATGAGAACTATTATTAAATGACTTACAAGATTCATCCTCACTCAGCGTCCATAACCCAAAAATAGTTGGTCAATCAATATCTTGCTGGGAGAAAATGATTATTAACAATGAAGCATTCATAGCTAAAGAAATAAAATCATGTTATTTACTATTACGCAAATGTAAATAGCTAATTTAATCAAAGGTTAACCCCAAAAATTCCTTATGCATTGTTTCTCTCTCTCCTTTGGTTGAAAATATAACATGCAACCAAACTAATTTATAAAATGTAAAATTATTAAAAACCTTAACATCTTTGGGTAAAGATGTATTTAAAATTTTACATTTTATAAATTATTTTATACCATATTTGAATTGAACCAAATAAAAATCTCTTTTGGGTGGATTATTATTATGTTATAATTCAAAAATGCAATTTTGATCAAAATACCATTGAACTAAGAAAATCCTATAAATTTCATGAATGAACCACTTTGGTAGCACACCCAATCAATCTATTTGAATTTTCTTAGGACGTGATCAGATCTTAAATTACATCTTATCCCAAGCATAAACAAATAATGACAATTTTTTGTTATATTTTGACATACTCCAATGACTTAAATAATCACATAAAAATGTTATAGTATCAAAATATTTAATGTGAAAAATACACAATGGCAATTTATATTAAGAAACTTATGAATATTAAAAATACAACACAATTGTGCCACGTTTAATTGGAGAATTCTAAAAATGTGTATTAACATGTAAATTCGAAAATTGGGCATAGAATTATATTAAGTTGTAAGTATCTTAATCATTTTTGAAGATTTTCTAAAAAATAGATTTTAGTCATAATCAAGGAAGATAATTTTTATACAAAGGGTAAAAAAGACATAACAGAATAGCTAAAATTAAAAGTTCGTAATGGGCATAGTCATATTAAGTTATAAAGTATCTTTAATCATTTTGGAAGATTTTCTAACATATTATTCTAAGATTTTCAGACAATGTGCGTCTTGTCTTCTAGAATATTATGCCTTAGACAAAGCTATTTTAAGGCATAATATTTTAGAAGACAACGCATATCTTCTACAACATTATTGTCTATATATATATATATATATATATATATATAGTATAGAGATCAGTTTCAATCCAGCTGTGAAAGCATCTGACCAGCCGTCACCTCCTTCTCCTCGTCCGATTCCATCTCCTTTCTCTTTATATCTCTCTGTTTGCGAATAAGAACTGCTCACCCTCACTTGTAGCAATTTTAACAGTTGGTCTTTCTCTCTCTATAATCCACTTGTATATATAGGCGATGTGAATGCGCGAAAGTTCCAAGGAAATTCCACCAACCAGTTGGGCAGTAAGTCACAAAGAACAGGTCATAATATATAGGCAATGTGAATGCACAAAAGTCCAAGGAAATTCCAGCAACCAGCCCCATTGAAACTTTTGTTTTAGTTGCATGGTCATCCTTAGAGTGACAATAAGTCCATATATATTTCACATCGCTCTTGCTTACTATGTTGATAGCCTTGAATATTCAAGCCAATCCTGCTACTGCCCAATAGTTAGGAGATGGAATACGCAGGGGATTTGGAGCATGTAACAAGAATTTCCTTGAAATTTATACTAAAAACTTATGGTAATCTTTCATGAGAATTGTAGGAACTAACCTAAAAAAAATTCAGCAAGTATACAATGAACACAATATCAGTGATTTGCGGAAATCTGTTATCGATACTAGTTACAGAGAATTATATATATACACGCAATTGAAGAACCACAAGAAAATAAACATCACCACAAAAAATGAAATGGATGAATCCTCAATAGACGTGCAATGTGAGTATACTTAAAAGAGAATTAAGAACATATAACTATGAGTGAAGACATTGAATTTTTTTTACATATATACATTGAATTTTTTTTGCCTCTCTGAAAGGTGGTCTAGCTCCAATTCTTACACATATATAAAGCCCCCACTTCCATCCCATTTTCATACATAGCTTTCCCTTCATTTGTCAAACACAACCACAACCACAACCTTTTGCCTTCTGTAATCCCATCAAATCTCTCTCACATTCACCATGGTGGATTGCCACATTCTCCTTGGTGGATTACCACATTCTCCTGCTAACTTTTCCGTCGCAAGGTGCCATCAATCTGTCAAGAACCTCGTACGAATGGGTGTTAAGGTCACCATTATCATTAGTCTCTCTGCTCACCGTCACATGACCAAATCCGACAGCACAATCCCAAATGGCTTATCCTTATCTGCCTTCTCCGATGGCTGTGATGATGGGTTCAAAGAAGGGGACAACCACGAACACTTCCTGTCTCGGTTCAAAATTCGGAGTTCCAAAGCCATGGCGGAACTCATCAAGGCCGGTGATGAAAAAGGCTACACAGTAACTTGTTTGGTCCACAATATGGCTCAACCATGGGTTCCTGAAGTTGCTCATGCCCATCACATCCCATCCGCACTTCTATGGACTCAACCAGCCACAGTTTTCGATAACTTCCACTATTACCTCAATGGCTATGGTGATGCCATTAGCAAAATTGTCAATGACCCTTCAAGCTCCATTCAGTTGCCGTGGTTGCCATTGCTCACTAGCCGCGACCTTCCATCTTTTCTAGTCCCTCCACACACAGACAAATACGGCATTCCTGACAATGAAAGAACAGTTAGTCTTGCTTAGTACCAAAACCAACACAAAAATACTCATAAACATATTTGATGCAATAGGATACTCCCTCTGTCCAAAACGATTTTATAAACGTCTAGACGCATAAAATCGTTTATTTTATACTTAAGTCCAAAACAAAAATTACAAAATAACAAAAATCACACATTGGAGCAGTGCTATATGGCACCCAACATA
>JAOTQH010262600.1:0-11158 GCA_025631255.1 Cornus kousa | reverse complement strand
AAGCTCTGGGTGGAATTTCCTATGAAAAATTTGACATGTCAGACGAAGTTAAGGAATAGCTTGAGCTTGTTCTTTCTCAGGTCAGAAGAGCTAAAGGGAGACCTATGAGCGTTTCTGCATCAAGAAATGGCTGGGAGCAGGGCACAGCACTTATCCAAAGACACAACGAACCTCCCTAACACAGCCCTCACATCCAACTATGTTTTACGTAGCCTCGTAGCCCAGTGGTGTAAGGAAATGGGATTGAACCCCCCAAACGACCAGCCCTTGGGAAGATATCTGCATGCTCACCTGCTGAACGTAAAAAGATAGAATCTCTCCTTTGTAATCTTACATCTGGCAACCCGGAAGAGTAGCGATCTACTGCAGGTGAAATACGCCTTCTTGCCAAGTGCAATGGTGATAATGGTCTGGCCATTGCTGCTGTTGGTGCCATCCCTCTTCTTGTTGGCCCCCTTTCAACACCTGATTCCCGCATTCAAGAGAATGCTGTCACAACACTACTCAAACTTTCCATATGTAAGGATAGCAAAGGAAGCATCATGTCGGTAACACCTGGTATAGTCCAGGTGCTCAAGAAGGGAAGCATGGGAGCAAGGGCAAACGCAGCGGTCTTCCTATTTAGACTGTCAGTTGTGGATTAAAATAAGGTCAGTATTGGTTCTTTAGGAGCAATCCCACCACTCGTGACACTGCTTGGTGAAGGTACTCAAAGGGGAAAGAAGGATGCTGCAATAACAGTCTTCAACTTGTGCATAAACCAAGGAAACAAGGGAAGGGAAGTGAGGGCTGGAGTTATGCCCACGTTGTTGCGGCTGGTGACAGAACCTCATGGCGGGATGGTGGATGAGGTACTAGCCATACTAGCGATACTGTCTGGCCATCATGAAGGGAAGGCAGCCATTGGAGCTGCAGAAGCAGTGCCATATGGTACAGGTTAGTGAGAATGGGTCTCCGCGGAACAAAGATAATGCAGCAGCAGTTTTGGTGCACCGTTGTGCTGGAGACCAACATCATATGGTAGAGGCTCAGGAACTTGGAGTGATGGGTCCTTTGGTGAATTTAGCGCAAAATGGCACAGAAAGGGGCAAGCGGAAGGCTGCACAGTTGCTTGAACGTATGAATAGATTTGTTGAGCAGCAGAAACTAGCACAGGCCAAAGCTGAGACTCAAGTTCAGACTCAGACTCACAACCAGCGGTCACAGCCACCATCCTCGGCAAATACCATTGTCAGTTGAGAACTTTTGTTCTCTCTACTCTTGCCTTGGTTTCTTTTCTCTCTGTCTTTTTTTTTTTTCCCTACTTTCCCTTGAGATGGGCTGGGAGGGTGGTTTGTCGACTAAAAGGGGAAGATGGAAGATGATCCGCCCCATCTCTAAAGTTACTCATTTGTTTCATTGGGTTGAATTTTGTACAAAACCCATTTATCTATCTCTTTGTTACCCTAATTTTGTATCAATTTGCTTGATTGCATGTGTTTTATAAACGGATTGGACTTATTGGATCAGACATCTGATAAAGTGAATTTCGGATATGGATCGACTATGCAAGAATCCGTCCGATTGTTGGATCGGATTGCTTATTATGCTTATTAAATTCGAATAGGATCGACCGTGATCTAATCCGTTTACAGGTCTAGATAGAATTGAGGGGTTCAACTCATGTAACCCGTTTATGACCCATTTAACTCAACATCTTATAATCGTAAAAATGACATATATGATATGTTACTTGTTTAAACTCAATTACTATGGATAGAGTCATTTCAACATAAACCTTGTATATGCCTTATGATTTTTTATTTTATTTTTTAATTTTGAATATTTGGATTAATTATGACAAATTTTTTCTATTATTTAATATTTGATTAAATATTAAATGTTTCGTTTTGATAAACAAGTTATTAAACGGGTTAACACATTTATCTATCCAATAAATGGGTTGGGTTAGTGTTAAGAATTCTTAACACGATTATTAAAGAGGTTGGATTTGAATTTATTTATTTAATATAATACCCTTACATAGATACGACACGAACAAGACCCACAAACACGAATTGCCACCTCTTTGCAACCCCACTCCCCGGAATATACCCTTTTTCACCCAAAAATTATCTGTCAAATACTACTCCACTTCTCTATGCGGTGATCTGAAATCGATGACAAGTTAGAATCGGAGTCATATCCCCATTTAGGGAGAATAGAGTCAGTGTCGTATCCCCATTGAAGGGGAATAGGAGGAAACATTGGCACTGTAGGCGAAATATTGAGATAGATGTCAGTGTGATCAATTATTAGGATTGGATAAATCTGAGTCACAATCACAATTTTAGGCAAATTGGTACCAATAAAATTATTGGGGCAAAAATTGAAACTTTTAGAAGATTGTCTGAGATTTGATCGCCTAAAGGTACAATCGTCTCTGGTAAGAAATGTTTGGTGGGGGTAAGAACGGTGTGAGGCAGTGACTTGATCGAATCGTGAGAAAGCAACCCCGTGAGATCAAATTGGATTGCTCTCTGCAACCTATTCTCATGCAGGAAAATATCACTACAGCACGAGAAAAGACATGATTTTGCTTATAGCACACGCGATGTTACTAGATTTTTTTTGTGGCTCTTCAAGAACAATCCATCGGGTAGAAATTATAGGCAATCACTTGGGTAAGTGGGGGCTCAAGCTCAAGTGATCGATAATGAAATAGTGATACGTAATGGAGGTTTAATTCTGTTCTGGAACGCAAAATTAAATAAATAAATGAAAACCAATCTAAAACTTCATGGACAATTAAAAAAAAAATGTGATTGCCATCAAATTTTGTGTCACAAGCGGACTCCAACTCACAATGCAACCACACCCTCCCCAACTTCATGTTATCACCAGATTCAGCAACTCATACCCCATCCAAACCCCAAAGGGCCGGCCACACACCCATCTTTTCCAACCCATAGCATGTGTCCAGAACCTGCTCTGCTACCTACATAAAGTTGCAAATAGTTTAGGCCGCCAATGAAACACTACCCTGCATAACCCTAACCAATCCACCATCGAAACCATCTATCACCTACACCATCTATAAACCATCACCACCTCCATCAATTATAGATTTTCAACTTCAATTCATATGAAGTTTTAAATAAGTTTTTTACCAGGACAAAAAGGTAAGATTAGCTGCAGAGTGAGAGTACTAAATCTCAACAGCACGGTGGCGTCATCCCTCACGCCAATGGTATACAAACTGGGTTAATACCGCTGTTATCACTCCCTCCTCGCTCTATTTGCGTCTCTGTTGGGTTCAAAACAATACGCTTGTAGGAATGTTCATGAATCATGTTTTGGGAATTTAAAGAAAAAAGAAAAATGGTAGAGGTAGCATATTATCGATAAAAATCCATACAAACAAGTTACAATAAACTTTATCATTAAGTTCCAAAACAAATAACATTCCCCATAATTTAGTTCACTTAACAGGCTATGAACAAGTCAGCTCACTTCACTACTAGGACCTATTTTATCACATTTTTTAGTTATTTAATAATGACTTGTGCTTTTGTGGGGAGAGTCTTATCAAGTAAGAGATCACAAATAAACTTGCGCTTCTCAACAGACCATATTGGTGTGTATGCATGCCTCCAGCATTCACTCCCTAAATACATTTTGAACCACGTATCGATGACCATCTTCTCAAGCGCAACAGCATTCTTGAGCAAATAAATCGCAAAATCAATTTGTTTCCAAGATCCACAAAATCCACCAATTTCAACTTCTTTGAGTTGAGCATGCATGCAATTAGGGAGCTCCTTCACTCTTCTATCGAAATATTTAGGAAATGGCATCTGCAAAGTACATATATCACAATTCAAATGGGTATTCCAGTCTACACATGCCAGATGCAAAATAAAACACAATAGCCTACTCTTCTAGCTAGAAGAGAGAATATCTGAAAGATAAATCACAAGAGTTTCCAAATGAATATTGTCTGAATGAAACCAATTATGTGGCTAACTAATTGCCGAATATTAAAAATAATAGTCAAGTAAGAGGAGGAAGACAACACATGCATAGAATATTTCATTCTTTGTGTTACAAAAAAATTACACCAAATAAGCAAAGAAAATATTGCTCTATTAGGAAGGTACAAGCTAGGTTAGATTCGAATGTAAACCACACCGATAAATAACACAATCAAGAATAAATCTTAGATCAAGAAGATAACAGACAGTATAAAGGTCAAGATATCCAATTAAATAGAAAGATTTGGACAATGGGAAATATTAATAGCGTTGAGGAGGTAAAAAGTGACTCAACAAAACCATAGTGTTATCAAAATTGAATAAAAAATGGTTTAGTCAAAGAAGACAACCAATTCACAATTTGACATATGCAATACGAAAAAAATACTTCATGAATGATATTTAAGTCTTTAAGAAAGGACAATACAACACAAAAACATCTTGCTTATGACCATTTTCTAGGATAGGTAGACCACCAATTTATTAATGGATCAGGCTCATCTAAATTAAATTTATGTTATCAGTTAAAACCTTACACATTGACACTTGTCACACACACACAAAAAAAAAAAAAAAAAAAAAACCCTACACATTGACATGTCCTTGTTCTTGAATCAATGACTTAAGACTCTCCACATAATGCGAATAAAAGAGTCAAAAAAACAATCAATCATTGACACACAAGAATAAACAAAATATTTGTATCCATAATAACAAATAACGGTTTTGCTCACAATGATTTTATTTTAATAGTATCTGCAACTTACAGCCAAAAATTTCCAACCTCACAAGCCCCTTGTGCTAAACCACATAGCGAACCCACAACTCCTTGGGCTTCATTATTTTCTTTGATTGAAGTTTAAATTCTACAACTCCATGATTTGCTCTGATTGATGATTTAATTAGTCTGCAATTAGGTAGGTTAGTTGTGTGCTGTTAAACAATTCCCAAAAATTGGGTAAATTACACTCACACCCCCTCAAATTTACTCATATTACAGACGGTGGTCCAGATTGACCTTCATTACACAAACCACACTTACTGTCATTTGATAACTAAATGATGGTAAAAATAACGTGAAATGTCATTCATACCCTTCAGTTTATAAGATTTAAAAATATATATATCTTGTACGGTACCAGTAGTAACTATTTTACCCTAATATATAAAGTACTCCACCTCTCTCCCGCACCCTCTCTTTCTCACTGTGTGTGTGTATGTATATGTATATATGTTCCTCAATCCAAGTGTGGCTTCCATTCAAGTATGTGTGTGTGTGTTTATATTTGTAACCACCGTCTTTGCCCCGTCTAGGCTCTCATAGACGGCATCCAACAGCATTCACCACCAACCAAGGCTTCTATTCCAAATTGCCTAAAATTTGAAACTGCTCAGGCCATTCCTCTAAATTCTCTAATTACTGAAACCTAGTTTGGGACCTACCATCCCACCTATGAGGCTTCTCACCAAACCCAGTTGATTAGATTTTGTGATTGATGGACTTTTGACGTTCTAGGTTTGAGTTGGGTTTGCAGAGATTGTTTGGTATTAAAATTGCTAATCAAGGTGGGATTGAAAATTGGGGTTCCATAAGAAAAGAATGATGAGATTTTGAGCATCTGAAAATTGGGTTATATGTATACATGCATGTACACGCAATATAAAAAGAAAATTAAACTACAGAAACTTAAATTCATCCCCATAAATTTCTCTATTGATTAAGAAAAATCCTAATTTTTTCTTCATACTGACTTCCTTAAACCGTGTATTGTTACTCAAATATATACATATATATCACTAGATTAAATTATGTAATAACAAAATCCTTATCAAATAATCTCTGTTTTTAATTTATTTTTATTAATTCATTGTTTCCCACACATCTGGACTTCGTTATAAAAGCGATTCGAGTTGGGTTTTGTAAGAAATGATTCTGTTTAGCTTAAATTACAGGAGTTTCAAAAGGTTATTAATGTCTTTTCATACAAGGGAAGGGCAATTTTGTCACTACACGAAATAAACTCTTGACACTTTTGATGGAAAGATAATATCTGAGGTGTTGTTGTAAACGTGCGCGGAACCTCAGGGAAAGACGGTGTAATTATATTCAATCTCGACCACCAAATGTAATGAACTTAAACCTTAGGGGGTGTGAATTTGGCCAAAAAAAAAATTGTAGATTGCCTTGCTGAGCAGATCTACAGGTTCAATCGTCTCAAAAGAAAACCAGTAACAGGTGAAAAACAACGGCAGAGCCAGGATTCCAATTCGGGGTTGCAGTGTAAAGAAAAAAGACAAATATAGGTTGTTCAAATCAAGAGGCAAACAAGGAAACAATCATTGCAAAATAATAAATTAAATAAGAAGAAAAATATTGATTGGTGATATTCCAAGGAGATATAAAGGTAGATGGAGACAGATAGAGAGAAATTAATTTGAGAAGGCCATCTGTTACAGAACGACATCACCCTGTGTTGAGTTTGTCTCTTCCATAAATAATAAAGAAATAATTCAAGCTATGATAACTTGGATAAATTTAACTGAAGGGATACTGATTATTTATTACTTGTTGGCTCAATCAATTTATCAAGAATTGTCCTCTCTTTTTTTCTTTTTTCTTTTTTCTATTTTTTTTTCTTTTTTTTGTGGGGGTGATCTACAATGTAGATCAACGTAAGCAATATCTAAAATCACAACACATAAAAGAAGAAAAGATCAATATCAACAAAGGTATGTTGTGATGGCTTACCACTACATATAGTATCTGCAGAAGAGGAAGGGCACTCAGAAGGGGAGCAATAATCTTCACAAGATCATATCGCCGATCTTGAATCATAAAAAGTTCCAATCGCTTGATGTTGCTAAACACAGTTGGACTTGCAGGTATATTTTCCACCTGAAAAGGGGAAGAAAATCCATAACTTATCCCCCGAAGAATGGAAATTCATAAAAATGATGGAAGGTTAATTTGTTTTTCCACGTACCCACTCAGTACATGTAAGTATTGAAAGAGATTTGAGCTGAGGAAGAACTTTAGCAACTTCACCAAATATGTAAGGCAAAGAATTGTGGCACAATAGACAGAAAAATACACTTTCCAGCTTGGGTACATTTGAGAATGAAATTTTTATTAGCGCGCGATCGGAAATTTCAAAGGTTGTCAGATTAGTAGCAGAAAGCTCAAGATTTTGTAAACCTCGACAACCATTTAATGCAAAAAACTTCAAACTGAAGAGATCAGATATGCACAATTTGACTGGAAGGGTACATTCCTTTACTGTCAACCATTCAAGATTCGAACAATTACGGAGGACCATCTCCAAATCTATTTGAGATAAAGGCACAGAATATAAATAAAGATTAGTTAGGCTGTTAAATTGGGTGGTCAAATCTGGTTTCAGGATACAGGCGTACAAGCGCAAATGCTTCAACTTGGATGCTTCAGAAAGAAGCTGCAAAGACAATGTATATAAATTATTATAATTATCCTCCAGCGAAGCATATTCTTCATCACATACAAAGTTGAGCTCAAGCTTCTCAAGACCCATTCTAACTGCCAATTTGACCCAACGATCAATCAAACGAGAACACTGTCTTTGAAGGCAAAAAGAAATCCTGAAGTAGGATATCTTTGGACCCACATAATGCTTTAGAAACTGATTTAATATTTTCAAGAACTCACGCCTATACTTTGGGCAACGGTGCATGATTGTTTCATTATTCCGTACTTCACCAATGGATGGTGCCCCAAACACAGTATGCAAATCAAAATTGAGGTCGGGCAGTGATACACAAAGATTTCTCCATCTTCTTGATAGAATACTTGCGTTAAGTATATCTCTCCATGTAAGTAACAAAACAATGGACTGGAGCATGTCGTCCGGCAATGTACTGATACGATCATCCGCAGAAATCAAATACTAAAATACAAAAAAGATGAAATTAAATATAAAAATAATATTGTAAGAACTATTTATATAAAAATAATAATAATAAAAATAATGTAAAGACATGCTAGAATGATGATATTTATTATCATGATAATAAACTCATTAAATTTCCACCATCATGTTAGAAATTTTAAATAACCATCCAAATCATAAGATTATATTTTGAGCCTAGAGCAAATAATATATGCAAGATTGGGAACATTCAAAAAGACAAATATCATATTGTACCTTAATAAAATCAATTCTAACAAACTATGTGCTTTTCGACGGAAGTTTAATTCAATTATTGTCAGCCATACACAATCAAGTAACCCAAAAGGGTTTGCCTACCTTGAGAAAGTAGGGTGTATCTCCTTGTAAATATATAAAACTCGTTCGCCAAAGTCTACAAGTAGCTTGGAAAGCTAATGCTAGTTGCTCCATAACCATTTGGTATTCTTCCTGTAAAGAGAGAATATTACTTTGCATAAAATAATAATGTAATCCACAAGATTCATGAGTAAAAACTAATAAAACACCTACTTTTAGTTGCCCCATTGAAATCCTCTCGTTTGAAAATTTTCCATTTAAGATACACAATTGTCTAATTAAATTAAATTAAATTACAAAAAACTAAATTAAAAGTTAAAAATATTTTCTTTTTTCAACACTAACGAGTAAATCACACACAATAAAAAAATAATAATATGTAGAAATTTGTGGAGTATTATATGGAAGAATGCAAAAGAATGAAAAACTCCAGAATAATGAAGTTTTTGAAATTTGTATATTTAAGAGAAATCTAGAAGAATAGATAAGGAGGAGGTTAAACCAAATCCATATGGTAGGGTAAATTGTATGGCGGTAGATTTAGGGTAAATTGTATGGCGGTAGATTTAGGGTAAACCTGGACAAATTTAGGTTTAAGTCATACATAACTTGTAATGATAATAGTTCAATATATAATATAACCAGTACTTCTGACAAATTTAGTCTGTCATTTCTATAAAATAATAAATAAATAAATCTAAATAATCAACAAATTAATATTAAAAATTGATTCACATTTCTAAATAAGCAACTAAATCTTATAATTGATAGGGTAAAAAAAAAAATAGTTAGAACAAACAAAGTACTGAGAATTTCTTTCTTTTACATGTATATACACAAAACCTAGGTTATGGCTTAAAAGATCTGGACACCTAGGGGTGGCAAAAATCCCCAACCCGGTGGGGAACCGCCCCGCCCCCGCTCCATTTAAAGCGGGTTTGGAGAACCGTTTACTTAAATGGGGTGGGGATGGGGGTTAAAAAAAAAAACCGGCCGGTTGCGGGGCGGGGGCGGGGGACTAAGATCCCTGCCCCATAACCGCCCCGTTTAATATTTTAAATTATTAATTTATCCTACCATGTTAATATATTTACCAAATTACCTTCACTCTCTCTCTTTCTCTATATATATATATTGGAAACCCTACACTTAACACTTCCATATATATATATATATGTTTATATATGTGTATATGTACTATGATTGTGTTTAAATAAAAATATAATCGGTTATAGGGCGGGGGATGGGGCGGTTATGGGGATTAATGGCAAAAAATTAACCGGTTATGGGGCGGTTTTGGGGGCATCAAAATTAAACGGGGATGGGGATGGGGGATGAGAAACCCGCCCCAAACCGCCCCATTGCCATCCTTCCTCGCTTCCCTTTATGCTTCAATCATCATCTAAGAGCACCATAACGTTACACATATATAATATGAAATATACATTTCCAAAATATCCAACCACAATCAGTCCAATAATATAGGTTTAAATAAATCTCACAAATCAAAACCTAATAAAAATTCAAGTGGGTAAATCTCCAATAAAAATTTAATCATCAATCTTTGACATTAAAATCATGAAATATAATTTAAACTCTTAAAAATCCAAATTGTCACACAAATATTACCAATAATGTTTGTGTGCAAAAATTTAATATTTCAATTCAAACACGCTTAATAGAATTGTCAAATTGGAATTTAAAATTTTCTCCACATTTTTTCCTCAACATATATATTATATATACATACATCCCCTTAAGCATTTATAACAAAAAGCTTTGTCATATATAAAGTTATTAATGGAAAAATACAACATTGATGGAAAAAATATACCCTCCCACAAACCTTTCTGCAATATGTGAGCAGTCAAACAAGTTGAATTGGAAAATTTACTAGTCTTCTAAGCAATAATGTGGTGAGTTTTTTTTTTTCCCAAACACAAAGAACTAATCTTTTGCACTTAAACTTATAGGTTTCATAATCTTCTTCTAATGCTACTGGACTTTTGGTAGTTGGAAATCACCATTAGGGGTCACAATTAGTCTAAACTAGGAATTTTGCTGACGGGTCCAGTGGATTAAAGTTATGGTTTCAAATTTGAGTCATTGACCTCAAGAAACCATCTAATGTGATCGACTACTTTGCTGACGGGTGGATTCAACTAATGTGAGTGTGTGATGCGCAAAGGTACCGTCTAATTTAAACAGTAGAGTCTTTAGGAAAACAAAGTGAGATCTGACAACACTTTCTTAATAGAATTACTTTAGAACACTTGACTATAAGGAGTTTGTTTCATAAATCCTAAAAAAAATTCAGGATTGATATAATTCACTTACTTTAATTTTGTAGGAGATTTTTCTTATTATGGTTAGTTGCATATATATATTTGAAATTTATAAATCTGAATTATAATAATAAGTATTTCATTTATACTTATTATGCGGAATTTTAGTAGGGATATATGTAGAAATGACAACATCTTTTGTTTAGTCTTGTATGTATGTTTCGACTTTCAAGACACACTCAAGTTGGATCAAGTCCTTAGGATGAAGTAGAAACCAGATGATTAATGATCTAGTCAAGCTATAAGCATCTGTGTGAGTACTTTTAACTTCAGTTGCTGGAAACTTCAACTGCTGCAACTCTCAAATGCACTAATTTTTATGAGTACTTGATGTTGGGTTTAAAAATAAATAACACGTAGAAATCAAAATAAGTCATGAATTAAAGAGAATTTTGATATTGTACCTGATTGATAACTAAACCACATAATACCTTTAGTCTACATTTATGTAATCTCGTTCCTGTAAAATAGTAGAACGCTTTACCCCCTTCTGAGAGTTGTCGATACGATAGGTCTGCATAAGGGTTTTAAAACCCTTATA
>JAOTQH010262591.1:0-11159 GCA_025631255.1 Cornus kousa | reverse complement strand
ACATATAGATAGCGTTAGCAAAGTACTCCCCCCGGGCCCCCCAAAAAAAAACACAAAGAGATACAAGTTAAAATAAGAAAAAAAAATTGTGAACGAGCTGAGAGAAAGAGAAAAAAAAATAATTAAGATAAAGATAGAAATCTTTTAGCCCCTATTAAATCTCTATTGGTTAAGGTAATATAATTGATACAAATAAAAAATTTAAGGAGGTTATAATAAAAAATAAATAAATAAATTAGAGCCTTTCTATTGGACAGAGTTTAATAAAAAGAAGGAAATAATATTTTTAGGAAGGTTATAATATAAACAAATAAAAAAATTAGAAGTTATAATATAAGGAAATACAAATTTTGGGGCATTTATATTGGCTGAAGTGATAATAAGAAGGAAATAAAATTTTTAGGAAGGATATAATATAAAAAAATAAAATAAAAATAAAAAAAATTGAGGCTTTCTTATTGGCTGAGGCATTCGGTTTCCTAAATCACCTAAGGTCCAGCCGCTCCTGCAGGAATATTGATATGACTAAAACTTGTGTTAAATTATTAGAAGACCTAGACTAAGATAGTTGCAGGTGTGTGAAATTATTAAAAGACCTAGACTTAGTAAGAAGACCTAGACTGTATGATAGTTACAGAAGCCCTACCAATATGGAAAGATACAATAAAGAGTTGTGTAATTACAAACATATCCACTTGTAATTTTCAGTCACCTTATGCTTTCTGGATATTACTCAATCCATATTCTCCCTCCTCATAATTTGTATGGTTAAGAATAGGCGCATATTGATAAAGCTAAGACCCCTGAAATAATTAGAAGACTTAGACTTAGTATGATAGTTAACGAAGCCCCACCAATATAGAAAGATACAATAGAGAAGTGGCTCAATCTAATTTGAGGTCTTACGTCAAAAATAAAAAGTAATTTTTTCAAAAATATAAATAAAATTAGTCACAACTCAAAAACAAAATATACAAATATATATACTAACACACAAATTTATAATAACAAAAATTAATAAAATTTAAAAATAATGAAAGAAAAAGAACCATTGAACCTGATTTAGAAAATCCAAATCCAATACTTCTACAAATTTTTAAATAGAATAAAAATGCATTCATAGTAACTATAAACTTGTAATGAGATGGGGAAAACAAGACTTGCTGAAAAAAAGAAGATAAAACTTAAATATAAAAAAATGGAAAGTTTTTTCCATTTTTCCAAACAACAACGTTAAATAAATATTTAATATTTTAGTGTTGATGTAACTTACTCAAAAATGTTTTTAGTGTTAGTGTAAAAAACATGAAAAAGAGACAAAGAAAGAGGGAAAAAAAAAAATTTAATCATACAATATTTTTTTGGGACCAACATTAAATTTATATATTGGTTAGGATTTATTGTAAAAAGTAAATGAGAATAGAAAAAGGGAGGGAAAAAAAGTCATACAAGGATGTAAATCTTTGAGGCCTACTATAAAATTGAAAAAAAGAAGAAGAAGAAGTTATTTTAGGATATAAATATTTGAAGGCCTAATATAAAATCGAAACGAGTGGGATTGGCAAAAAATAATAATAATAATAATAAATTATTTTAGGATATAAATCTTTACGGCTTAATATAATTTTTTTTTATATTTATTAGAGTTTAACCATATTAAGAAATAATTATACTATAACTTAATATAAAGAAATTTTAAAAATTTAAGGCCTTCTTATTCGCTGGGGCGCCTAAGTCGCCTAATGCAGGAGCTGACCTTGTGTATATATTTTCAGTGGTGATTTCTTTAATCGGTCGGTTATGTGAGTGTGTGTGGATATATTATATATAGATTGATTGGTGATTAATGTTTTTTGAAAATTTGGAATACTCCCTCCGGCCTATAAAAAGTGTCTCTTTCAAAAATCCGTAACTCTCACAAATTAAACTGACACGATTTTTCATTAAGGACACTTAAAATAGGATGGAGGGAGTATGTAATATAGCCGAGCTCGATCTGGGCCAAGCTAGGCTCGATCGAGTACTGAGCCGAGCTCGAACACCATGTAGACCTGCCAAACCCTTTAGTTCATTCGTATATACTTCAACTTGGGTATTGGCATTATATGGATGAGTTCAAGGCTAGTTCATTAGTATTTCCACGACATAGCTCAAGGGTCATAACTCAAGATTTGGGGCGCGAAAACGCGGTTTCACATCCTCAAGAGTCCAACGGACCAACACATGCATTATGTTAACCGACTATTTTGTAGTATTGATTTGACATATCTGTTGAAAATACTATGTGATTGCTTGTTTTATTCATTCATCTTTTGTAAGAAATTTTTTTTTTTTTTGGGGGCAAAAAACACACTATGTCACTACTCAGGTTGATTTTTCTAATGAAACATGCACTATAATTTTAAAATGACAATATTACTCCTATTAAAATTTTAGTATTAAATCAATTAAACCCCAATTTGTTGACCCTAAATCCTACTGGCTTTCGTCCCTACCAAATTGCATCTCTCTCTGATCTCATTCTTTGCAACCCTGTCAACAATCGCAGACCTGACTTTTGCAAAGCCCCCTTAACTGAGAGAGAGAGATCTGAGCATCTCATTTTGCTTTTGAAATGAATTCTGATTCAAGTGCGAGCACTGCTTTCAACTCTTCATCCACATCTGTTTCAGGAAGTGAATACGAAGTGTTTTTGAGTTTCAGAGGTCTGGATACTCGCTACACCTTCACTGATTTTCTCTACACATATCTCGAAGATGCAGGAGTTCGCACCTTTCAAGACGATAATGAGCTTTGCAAAGGTGAAGAGATTGGCCCGGAGCTCCTCAAGGCGATCACTCAATCGAAGATCTCAATCCCAATCTTCTCCAAAAATTACGCTTCCAGTAAATGGTGCCTTCGCGAGCTCGCCCAAATGGTGGAGTGCATGAGAACTACAGGTCAACGGATTCTACCCATATTCTATGATGTTGAACCTTCCGAGGTTCGCAATCAATCTGGGAGTTACATGGAGGCCTTCCGTGAGAACGAGAGATGTTTTGATGAAACTATTGTTAAAGATTGGAGGAAGGCATTGAGAGAGGTTGGAGCACTCAAGGGTTGGGAAGTCAAGAAAGAAACTAATGGGTATGTATGTTAATTCATTTATGTTAGTTTTTTATTTTTGTTTTTATCAACTAACTGCTTATTTTATAGTGTACACAATAAAAATAGAAAGAAATAACTTCGAGAAATCAAAACAACACCAAGAAGCTTTAGGCAATGGGTGGGATTAATATTACAAACCATGAAAGGACGGGAAAAAAAAATTTGTTTTTGGGGGAGGCCAAACTGAAACTATGTAATTAAAATTTTAAAAAATTAGGAATTGATTGTAATATAATTTTTTTTATATAATATTAGTCTTAGTATATTTATGAAAAAATATATAATTCAAAATATGTGAAAAATGAAACTCAAATAAATGGAGATGAAAATTCAATTTGATTAAGAAAACAATAAGTTATATACATATACAAAGAGAAGTGGTAAAGAAAAATATAGTTAAAAATTAATTTTCTTTTAAAAGTTGTTTAATATATATATGTATATATTTTTTTAAAACTGAATAATTTGATTCCACTTTGAGAAAGATATATCATTTTTAGATTAATTAAAAAAATGTACCACTTTAACTAAACAAAATCTCTTAAGCTTTAATAAAACTCGATTATTAGGAACAAAATAGAGAAGTACTTTTATTGCTTATACAAAGAATAGTTATAAATTTGTTTTCAGTAACTAAGATAGTTATCAATCGATGATAATAAATGGAAATCATCATTTTTCCCCTCCTTGTAACTCCGATTTCTTTTTTTTTTCTTTCTTTTCTTTTTTCTAAGCACGGATTATTTTGTCCTACTTTTCATCTGACGTCAATTAGGTATCAAGGGAAACTAGTAAAGATGGTTGTTCAAACAGTGTTGCTAGAGTTAAAGAATAATTGCATGGTATTAACTGACAACTTGGTTGGAATCAATGAGCATATAAATGAAATGATGAGATTATTAAAGGTTGGTTCTAATGATACACGAATTGTTGGTATCTATGGCATGGGAGGTATTGGCAAGACAACTATTGCCAAGTGCATCTACAACAAGCTCGTCCACTGCTTTGAATGTTGTAGCTTCCTTGAAAATATTCAAAAAGCGACACCACACAAAGGACTTGTTAGTTTGCAAAAACAACTTCTAGCTCATGGTACTCTTAAATCATGCCCTGACATTATTGATGTCAATAGCGGAATTGACATTATTAAACAACGATTTCTCAACAAGAAAGTTCTCATTGTTCTTGACGATTTGAATGAAAAGTCTCAATTTGATTATCTTGTGAGAAATCGTGAATTTTTTGGCCGAGGAAGTAGGATCATTGTTACAACTAGAGATAAACACTGTTTAAATGTTATTCAAGTGGATGCAACATATGAACCCCCATTTATGAATTCTGTTCAATCACTTCAACTTTTCAGCATGCATGCCTTTAGAAAGATGTTTCCTCCAAAAGACTTCGATGACATCTCTAAAAAGGTTGCATCCATTGCTGCAGGGCTTCCTCTAACTCTTGAGGTTATAGGTTCTTTTTTGTCCGACAAGACGAAAGTGGTATGGGAATATACATTGAAGAAGTTGAAGAAACTACCAGCAAATAAAGTTCAAGAAAGGTTGAAAATAAGTTATGATAAATTAAACTATGAGCAAAAACAGATATTTCTCGATATTGCATGTCATTTTATAGGGATGGACAAAACATGTGCATTTTATATGTGGGATGACTGTGGCTATTATCCAGAGGAGGGAATTGTTGTTCTTTGTCTCATGTCTCTGGTAAAAATTGGAGATGATAATGTCTTAAGAATGCACGATCAACTTAGAGATCTCGGCAGGGAAATTGTTCATGAAGAAGATCGCCAGAATCCAGGAGGGCGTAGCAGGTTGTGGGATCGCAAGGAAGCACTGGATGTAGTGAAGGAATGTAGGGTAAGATTTAATTGCACTAAATTTTATCCCCTTATTTGAATAATTAATGTTTTCTTCAACCTTGATAATGTGATCTCGTAATACACATACGCACATGTGATTTTTAATCGTGGCATCCGCAGGGGCACCAAGCAAGGAACTACTTGGTTGACCAAAATGATATTTAACGGGCTTACACCACTCTTAGTTTTATTTATATCGTAATGTTACTTACCTCAATATAATTTGTCCTGTATGAAGTCAACCAAAACTAATCATGTCAATATGTTACTACTGCTTTTACGAACTTTTAATCATACATAACCTTTGACCTGTTAAGGTGTTAGTGTTAGATAAGTCGAAGAGATGAAAAAAAAACACACACACACACACACTTGTGTGTGTTATTTTTAACTTAAATTTTTTATTGTTAAAGCTAAAGTGATCTCTAAACCATTTATTATTAATTTTTTTGAAATCACTAAGAATTAAAAGTTACAAGACTGATAAGTTAACTGAGTTTGTATTTGACTTAATCGCATTCGGGTCGTAATTGTGTCGACCTGCGCAAATTGTCACGGTAATTAAGTGATGTGGGACAACATTTTGACAAGCCTGTCTCAATTGAGATGACACATTCTTCATTGGAAACGACCCATTGAGCAAAACCCACTAGTGTTTTGCTTGTGGGCCATTTGTTTTTCCGCTGAAAACCTTTGTTTAGCATTTCAAATCAGGTTTTTTAGTGTTATAGGGAGGCTAATAAATATTTAGGGATTTTTGTGGGAAGTCAAACGAAGTCGAATTGTTCTGAATTTGGTATTTAGTAGTTTTAGCAATTAAGTTTCTTATTCTATTTTTTCTCATAATTTTTAAATTTTGATGAAATTTTGAATTTTGGGCTTATTTTTAGTATTAGTCATCTTTTCATATTAGGTTTCTTTATGTTATAAGGTTTCTACATGCTGTTAGTTTATTTCTAATTTAGGGTTTTTTTCATTACAAATACATGTTCTGGAGAGTGCACAATAACCAATTCAATTATTAGTAATATATTAGCTTTCTCTGCAATTTTTTTTAACATGTAAATACACAGTTTTATTTTGTTCATTATTAAATGTTCATAGCTTCTGCTTTGTCATTAAGCGTGGTGTGTTCGTGTTTGACCAGCCAATTTGTTTACAACCTAACGAACACGTATCTTGTTTTGTTAGAAATGATCCTAATAGTAGTAGTATGAAATTTTAATTAAACAAGTTATCCGTTTACAACGATTAACTCATTTACTAAACATGTCGTGTTCATGTTAGAATGAAGTATGAAATTTTAATTAAACGGGCAACGCGTCTCGTGTCGTGTTACCCGTATATTAATCATGTTTTTGTCAAAGTTTCTCGACAAATAATAATTGTGTTAGTGTTCGTTAGATCCATAGAATAAAATACTCATATCTTGACATGACATGAACACTACATGCAAACTCGAGTTGTCATTTGTCACCCCTACTAAAAATCGTTTTTTTTTCCGGAACTAAAAAGATTCAATTAATTTCTAATATTCATACATGTGTGTGTGTGTATATATATATATATATATATATTGTTAAGCACTTTACAAATTAGCACTTCAATATTTCTTATCTTTTGGTTTGTTGTTGACAGGGAACAGAAAAGGTTGAGGTCCTAAGTCTGAAATTGTTGTACAACGATATGTCTCTTACATGTGGGGAATTCAGGAAACTATTTAATCTAAGGTATCTGCAAGTAGATTCCGGAAATTTTGTTGGTGATTTTAAGCATCGTTTTTCACAATTAAGATGGCTTTGTTGGAAAAAGTGCCCTCACAATTTTGAAGCAATCCATTTTCATATGAAGAATCTATTGGTTCTTGACCTATCATATAGTTCTATCACGGAGAACTGGGAGGGTTGGAGTCAAATCAAGGTATGTGGAATACTTTCAACTTTAATATATTGTTTCCCATCTTAGGCCATCTAGTATGGTATATGTTTAGCCAGCAAAGGTTGGTTTTGGTGGTGAAAGCTTGTGGTGCCGGCTAAATACCGGGCCCACACAAACAATATATTAACTTTTTTTCTTTTCCATGCATTTTTTCTCCCACTATCTCTGGTCGCACCAATTATAAATTCATTTGTGACCAGCCTCATAATGTGCGGCTGGGCTTGCCACATCAACCAAATTACTGACTTGGCTTGCAACCTTTATATGCATAGCCAACCGGTGGCTGCTTTTAGGGCATCTCCAATGAACTCTCCGAATTTGTCACATCAGTATTTTTCCATAGCCACGTCAACATTTCCTATAACCACGTCAACGTTTTACAATCTCCAAATTTTAGCTATCGGATGTACTCCAATGGTGCATTTTTACTCTCGAAAAATATTAATATTTTAATATTTTTAAAATTTAAAATAAAATTTATTTTTTAACTTTTTCCTAACAGCTATATTTTTCATGTTATATAAAAAATCATTTGTTCATCTCATCATTATTACATTTATCTCAACTTATTCTAGCAAAATATCAATTCACATTTCTTTCAATTTCACAATGAAAGGTTTATTTTTTATTTTTTAAAAAAATAAATATGTATATAATTATTTTTTAAATTTTTTTTTTCAAAAAATAGGTTTTTTGCGCCAATATAGCCGTTAAGGCACTGTTTGGATCAGCCAAACAGTGCCTAAAACGGCTATTTGTCGGTAAGAATAGTTTAAAAAGCAAATTTTTTTTTTATTTAAAAAAAGCACTTCTATCTTCTTCTTTTTTTTACTTTTTTTGTCCAAAAAAGCCTTTAAGGCACTGATTGTGTTAGCCAAATAGTGCCTTAACGGCTATTTGGTTCAATTATTTTGAGGGAAAAAAAGAGGACCAAAATCAACCAAAAAACTGATTTTTTCCTTTTTTTTTCAGCCAAACATGCCTTACCAAACATTATTCTGGACTAAAACACTGTTTGGACCAGAATTAAAAAAGAAAAAGAAAATTGATGCGGGCCTGCATGTCAGGCCTGCAAATCACCAACCCAATCTTGGTTTTTGGCAACGGGATCAAGAGCCTCTTTATGGGGCCCACTTTTCCGATATGCAATTGGAGCAGGCCAATCTTCAAATCTGGCCCAAAATCGCGGTATTTGTGTCCGTTGGACTTGCTCCTATAGTTGTTGTAAATTGATGGTTATCAGTATATTTTTTTTTTGACAGATGTCAAATAAGTTAAAAGTTCTGAATCTGACGAACTGCAATTTAAGGAGAACTCCGGACTTTTCAGCATATGCAAGTTTAGAGAAATTGATTCTCGATCACTGTGGGAAATTGGTCGAAATTGACCCATCCATTGGCAATCTGAAGAATTTGAGAGTGCTCAACATTTCGTGGTCTAAAATAAGGAATTTACCTGATGAAATTTGGATGTTAACGAAGCTGGAAGTTATAGATGCCTCAGGTTGTTCTTGTTTGGAGGGTAACATTCCTAGTGGTATTGGGAGGTTTTCATCTTTGAGACACTTGAGCTTAATTCATACCAAAATTCAAAGCCTACCAACAAGCATTTGCGAGCTCTCTTGCCTCCAAACCCTTGACTTGGATTTTTGCATAAAGCTCGAAGCAGTACCAGACCTTCCCTCGAGTTTAGAAATTCTGAAAGTCAAACACTTTGGGTCTAGAAATTTGCGTGTTACCCCTAGTGTTGCAAATCTGGTTAATCTACAAGAACTGGTGTTTTCTGGTTTGAGGGGGTATGTAGAGTTATCTAGAGATATTGAGAAGTTATCCAAATTGCAGGTATTGATGTTGGATCATACCAACATTAGGACCCTACCGAAAGGGATTGATGCCCTTTCTCGGCTCAAAATCCTCACTCTGCGTTCATGTGATGATCTTCAATGTATACTAGGGTTACCCTCAAGTCTGGTTGAATTATCTCTTGAATATTGTTTGTCATTGGAAAGATTGCCGGATCTTTCAAATTTGAAAATTTTGTTGGAATTGAGGCTTCAGTATTGCAGTAAGCTGATTGAAATTCAAGGGCTTGGGGAACTAGAATCATTGACAAGTTTGTCCATTGCTGGGTGCTATATGCTGAAAGAGGTAAAAAGGCTTGGGGAACTAAAATATCTGGCAAGTTTGAGCATACACAGATGCAGTATGCTGAAAGAACTTCAAGGGCTAGGAAATCTAGAATCGCTGACATATTTGGGTATGGGAAATTGCCATGAAATAGCTGAACTTGATCTACTTGGAACTTTTGCATCTCTGGAGATGAGTGAGTACACACGCCATCAAGTTAAACCATATCAGTTCAACTTAAACAAGTTAAAAAAAGTTAGCATTTCTAGTTGCAAGAATCTCAATAAGATCCAAGGACTAGATAGATTGGTCTCAGTGGAATGTTTGATTCTGAGCCATTGCGAATCCATAGTAAGATTACCCAATTTGTCCAACTTAAAACTGTTGAAACACTTGGACGTTACATTTTGCACGAGGTTACATGAGATTGAGGGCCTTGGGGCTTTGGAAGCCAGCTTGGAGGAACTGGATGTCAGAGGGTGCACAGTACTGGAACAAGTCCCGCATCTTCCATACACAAATATTCTCGAGAGACTACCTGAGTTTGAGGACCTTGAGCCTTGGGAAGCCAGTTTGGAGGAACTGGATATCGAAGGGTGGACATCAATACCGGAACAAGTCCCCCATCTTCCAGCCACAAATATGCTCCAGACTCAAAGAAAAATGCTTTATGACAAAAAAACTCTATTGTTTCTTTCTTTCTTCCTTCCTTCTTTGATTACTTTCTTACTTACTTTATTTCTAACTTTTTAGTTAATTTCTTTCTTACTCTACTTTTTAATTTAATATTGTCGCAGTTTAAACTAATACTCCTGAATTTTCCTCCTCACCTTCTTTAGGCATTTTATTTTTTGGTTGATCAATTCTCGGTTATTTGGATCTGTAAACGACTAGTAGCACTTGAAAACTGATACTCCTAATTTTCCTCCTATATAAAATATGGTAGTATTATCTTAAATTGCTATGTTTGATCATTCATCTAAATTGCAGAATTTTCCTAATTCTGGTAGCAGAAAGGAACTTGGTATCTGCATTATTCCATTTCTTGTTTTTGCTTTGGATTTCATATTTAAATGGCTGGAATAAATTAACCATTTCTTATAGTAATTTTTTATTTTTTAAAAAATATATATATTTTTTGGACTGGAGAGGGTTATCAGTTCGCAACCTATAAGATGGAGTGGGGGGGAAGAATGGCTTTCATATTCTATGTTTGACTCTTATAAAAAAGATACATGCATATAAGTTGTACAGTACGTTTTTAAGGACTACTTGCTATTTATTTTACATTTATGGGTGATAAATTCCGAGAGAGGGGAAGAGAGAGCAGTCACGCGAAGTTAGGTTACGGAGACATAGCGATTCTTGGAAATAAAAATAAAAAGATATAAAAACTATGGGTTTCGGTTTAACCCCATAAGAGATCAGTAATGCCTATTTTTTCATTTTATTTAATTTTAAACAGAAGTTTAAACTGGGATAAAGAACTTTATCCTCCCAGGGCAGGAAGGACTATATTTTTATAAGTAGCTTTAGACACGCACACACACATAAGCTTATTGAGCTACTAAATAGTTGCTGCTTTTCCCCAAGTCTATCAGCTGGTTCTGAGATAAGCTTGCACCCTCAACTATTAAAACTAGATGCTCACCATCATGCTCTCGTTATTACAACAGCTAGGATCCAACAGCAAACATGCAATGTCACAGTAAGGATCTCTTCGTCGTATCTTTTGAACATAAAACCTGCTTCGGCAGGATCCAATCCCTTTTGACATTTGAGCCAACATGTAGATTTTAAGTTGAATATATGCCTTTGAAACCCATTTGGAATTCACCTGAAAATAAAAGGAATTATTCAAATGAAATGACCACACCAGAAGCATAACTCGATGTCTAGCAAACTTCCTACAAAATTCACACTTTTCCTGAGCTTTTGTCCTTTCAATTCAAGTTCCCTGAAGTAAATAACCATATTGCACATGAAATTACTAGTTGAAAGTCCCTGGCCCCCTTAATATTTGTCAATGAGTTTAAACATTTTGCATTGAGGACCACAACAATAATATGATCCTC
>JAOTQH010262581.1:0-11161 GCA_025631255.1 Cornus kousa | reverse complement strand
TTAGATCGCCAAATAGACTTCCAAGGGAAAGGACCTCCATCATCAACCGAAAGGCGCTTAAAAAAGGACCTAACTTCGAACCGACCATGAGAATTAGGGGACCAAATGACAAAATAACAAAACAAATGGACATAAACTATATAAAATGACAACCAGATTCACCATCCAAAATAAAAGAAAAAACTTTATTGTAATGTAGCTCATATGAGTATCTATGCAGAATTAAAAACAAATACCTTCATAAGATAGAGACAGAAGTGTACACTAGTGTTAAATTATAGTTGTAATTGTGACTATTACATGTGGGTAATTAAGTATTCTCCAGCCCAAAATGTTGAAGCATATGTGTTTTTTGTTTTTTTTTGGTTTCTTTCTTTCTTTCTTCTTCTCTCAGTTGGAAGTGGAAAATAAACTGTGGAGCAGTTGCCTATACATTTTCACCTTAAATCATGTTTTGATCATTAAAAACCTCAACGGCCACAAAGACATAGCCCATGTCCTGAGTGTTCAACATAAAATAAAATATCTGATATGGGGAACTCAAGAATAAACAACAAGTGTAACACAGGAGTCAATGGGCTAAAATGGTGTCCCATAAGACAAAATATGTTATGATATGGATGTCGTTGGTCATTAATAAGTAGCCAGTTTATTGAAAATTCGGTAAAGAGTTCATTGCTAGAAGAAGGAGAATTGAAAGGAAAAACCAGAAGCAGCAGCTCATATGGAGGTTTAAATGTCGCATTATGCATTTTAATGTACCAAGCGCTGTCATATAACTGGACTACTCGTGTGATACCCATTCAAAATGTACATCCCATCATTACATTTGGTTATATCATATTGATCTGATATGATGCCTGGTCAACAAGTACATATTCCACGGTCCTACACATGCATCCTCATAAAACCAAGGGATTATATCTCAAGAAGCTAGAATGATGGAGTCCCATTGCCTATGAAAAACTATAATAGTAAGAAAATAGAAAACATCTAGAGAATAATCCTCTGGTTTTCATGCTAGAATTAAAGGTGCCAAAACTCTCATTTGTCGTGCTACCCATAGGTAATACTGTTACTTAATGGCCTCAGTCTTCGGCAAAATGACTTTGATCAAGAATTTCTCACAGAATTGTGCCCCATGATGATCTTGTTAATATTCATTAATTACCATAATGTATATGCATATTCACTTTAAGTGGTAAGTAAGGTTACAATTACTTATGTATGATATATCCATTGAATACCACTAATACAAGATGGCTAGAACAGATTAGAACAAACCAGAAGTGTGTGCCCATGATCATTATCTCGAGGCTGAATGGTACTCAAATGAATCATCTTAATTACTTCATCCATCTCCTTGAGTTTGGGGCCCATCAAGACACTGTAATAGTTGAACAATCAACCTGGTGAAGCTCCAGAATCAATTAGTCCTACAGCAAAGGATAAAGGAATTACCTGTTTCGTCCACCAATATGTCCAACATGATCCAAGCCAAGATAATGAAGAACCTGGAAGGACAACTTCAGTGAAAATCAAGTGATGACAAAAGAATTTGGTTTACCAATCAAATTTCAATCAATGGAACACGATACTTTTAATCTATATATCTAGCACAATAACTTGAGAAAAATGTTAACCAAAGATAACATTTGACACTTCAGCAAAGTATAGTAGATCAATATTATAATTCATACACATAAATTTCAGGGATTCATTTATGAAAAAAAAAAAACCCAGGGATTAGACAATTTTTGAGATGAGCAATCAAGCAAAAGTAGCCCCACACGGGTGTATTCAGTCCATCTGAAACATGTAAAATCATACTAATCTGCTGTGTGAGTGCGTGTGCTGGGGTTGGGGGTTGTATTTGAGTGCAAGCAACGAACTGAAAAAAAAAAAAAAGTTCACTTCTTGAAGAAGTACTAGCATTGCAAACTCTCACATATAAACCAAACAACTAACAAGCCCAATAAACATCACTCTGGTAATTAAGGATGAACCAACATTACAGGAATAAACATCAAACCATTTATAAAGAATTTCATCGACCAAAGCAACTCCTTGGAAGAAAAGAAAATTCCTTTTTTGTAAAAATAAATAAAAGAAGCATGTAGCAAGAAGAACCTTTTTGGCTTAAATTACAATTAAGAAGTTGTCCAACACAAGTACTAGGCTTTAGATGCATATATATGACCAAATAACATAAATATACATATATAGAAATATATACATGAGTGCCTATTACAGTAAAATAAAAAATTTGGTGGACTCATGCATTACAAATGGAATGGTCAGTCTAGAGTAGAACTATCGACTAGGAATAGAGACAAAAAAATACCAGAAGATTCCAGTCAGTCCTGTTGAGCTCATTATCCAGGTGACGAGAAACATTGTGATCAACTTGTACAGTATCTTTAACCTGTAACAAGTATTTAAGTAAATATTATAAAATTGGGACTTGAAGAACCTTAAGTAGGTGTAGCAATAATAACATATAACTCCATGAAATGTTCAGGGAACCACACATTGAACAGCAAGACTAAAAACTTTTCCAAAATTGCCTAAATTGCAGGGAGAACCAAACTGGGAACCAGCCACATCTTATATGCTTTTACTTATTGACCGAGATAAACTGATAAAGCCTAAAATTTGGCCAATAGCGCCCGCCAATTAGTTAACTATGGAAGTTTTTAAGCTAAAGGTCCTATAGCAGATATGAGATGTATTGCCTGTGAATGAACCAAATCCATAGCATTCCTACATTCTTACTCATTTTTGTGCTTTCGGTGGAAAATACTTATTTCTTTACATAAAACATAAGAAAGACTTAACACCCTTTTCCTTTCTAATAAGAATAATGACCAGTTGTTGTACAATGATGTTCTCATTTATAATGGGAAACTGGAGTTCCTGCATGGTATATTTTGCTTTTTATACACTGGATAATGTTGGTAAGGGAGAAACAAGGCAAAACAATCTGCAGCACATACTTGAAAACTGTTGTTCTACATCTAGGGGCTTGAAGCACCAATTTCTCTTCCCAAAGTATTCTACTTACATCTTCCACATGGATGTATTCTTTTCCAATTTACACATCCAACTCGTAGTATGCCAAAAGCAGTCCATTTAACCTATCTTCCTTTAGTGTTATGAGTAACAGCATCTTAAGTCTCTCCCCCTATGAACAACCAAGCCTAAATAATGAAAAACTTCATTTTTTGATATCTTTTGGACCCTTGGTCTTATTAAATCCATAACTATATTTCTAGATTTACTCAAATTACATTTCATATAATCAGTTTTAGTTATAGTGATCCTTGAACCTCTTGATTCAAGAGATTCTCTCCAAAACTCTATTTAGAATTTATCCTATTTTAGTTTTCTCAATTTAAACCATACCATCGGCAAATGGCTAGGGACGAAGTCAGGAATTTATTTCAGGGGGGGATGCAATGAGCATGATCAATTAGTTTTTTTTTTTTTTCAACTACCAGGGCAGCAAAACAGCAGGCCAAAAAATAGAATTTCAGTAACTAAGATTCAAATACTATGTCATTATTCTAAAATATATATAGTAAGAAGTCCAAACATATAAAACATGAACATTAAGTTCATAAAATTGCAGTGAAATTTAATGAACAAGAGGTAAAAAATAAAATAAAATAAGAAGTGAGAAAAAATGTTATTACACATCAATCATATATGAGTGCAAGAATAAAAGAATTTAACAAGTGAAAATAAAATAAAGGAAGAACACGAAGAAGAAAAAATAAAAATGAAAGAACTTTGAAGAGGAAAATTAGGGTTCAATTGAAGAAAGTGAATGCAAATTTTCTTGAAGCGATCAAAGAAACTTAAAAAAGTAAAAAGGTAAAAGAGAAAAGAAAAAAGAAAAAAGAAAAAACTGTTAGAGAGATTTTTGAAAGGGGGAATTTTATTGGGACATGGTCCACACCGATGGAGCCGTGTGGGGTCTCAAGGGGACTAGTTCCCCCTCAATTTTTAAATTTTTTTTTCTATTTATAAAATTTAAAATTCTAAAACTGCCCCTACAATTGCCCCCTCAATTTTATTTAATTTCCATCTTGTATATATAGAATTTCAAAATTCTAAAACTGCACCCACACTTCTATTTTTTTTTTGTTTTTTGATAAGTAAAAAAAATATTAGAAAAGCGTTCAAAAGGGGAACGCGTCCCTAATACACACACCCACACTTCTAATTTTAACCACCAATTTGATCTCATTATCTCTCTTTCGCTCTAGTCAATGAACACTCCAAATCTGCATCTTTAATCCTCTCTTTTTCTATGCTATTGGCTCTCTTTCAACTATTATCTCTTTAATGAACCATCAAAATCTCTAAGAAGCCACAAAATAATGCTCTTTTATTGTATAAGATAATTGATAATTATGAGAATACACCTAAATGTGAAGACAATAATGTGAAGCACGCAATTCCCTTAGTTATTTGGTTCAGTCTAATTATCAATTAGTTTTTTATTTGAAGGAACATCACTAAAAATAATTCAAGTTCCCAATACAAAGACGAGTTTCATTCATTAATTTTAGTTATTGCAAGCAAGGACTTTCTAGGTTTGTAGAGCCCTTACTAATTTAACTTATTGGAAATTCTTAGTAATACTGTAAGAAGAAATGATGAATGTACTATATCACATGCACACATTTGAATTTGTTTTTCTTGTATAATTGTTGTACTTAAATATACATGGTTTTTCTCTTCAATTTGTATGAAAATCTTGCTTAATATAAAATTTCATCAAGGGCAATTGTAAATGTTACAAATGAAAATATTATTAATCAATATTAAGTTCTTATATGTATTATTTTAGTCCAAAAAAATTATTTTATTATTGTCCCCCGCAAGTGAATTCCTGGCTCTGTCACTGAATTGCTTCATGATTCATTCCTCATGCATTTTTTATTTTTTTTTCCTTCGTTAGTGAAAGTTGGAAGAGAAAATAGGAAAAAGCAGGTTAAGTACTAGAATAAGAATGCATGACAATGCCAATAATGCAAATGACTTACATAGAAACTGCTAACTCCGTCATGCCTTGTGAACAATCCTGGAAACAACTTTAGCCATGTTTCATCACCAAACATCGCCATTTTCCAACCAATACTAAAAAACTGGCCTAAAACACATTATGTAGAACAACTAAATTACATTTGTAATTGAAATAACTGAAGACCATTAAAGCAATAAGAAAATTTTAACATGTGTGCACCAACTAACCAATAATATTGTTACTTATCAAAAAAAAAAAACTAACCAATAATATTGTCATCTAAAAGAGCCTGTGTGTTAAAATTGAATGCCACATCCAAGAATCCCCCAATTGCCCCAGACATCATAGCCTGGTAATGCACGTCAATAAAATGGGGGCAACCGAATTTGAGAGTAAAATATATAATGCATATTCAGGAAAATGACAGAACCAATCACCTTCAAACGAGGCATTGTAACAGTTGGAGGCGCAGCCTTTGCATGATACCCAATTGCCATTCTGTTAGACAGCAAGGACTGAGTATATGGCATAGCTTCCATCAAATGCTTAGATGGAGGCTGACCATCTTTCCCAAGCACAAACTCTGCTGGAAGACCATCAACAACCTACAATGACATAATTGAAATGACAAAGTGAAGCTTATCCTCCATGCAACAATATATGTGTATTTTTTCAAAAACTGTTCATTTCAAAACAAGAAAATCAAACTCGTACCATTAATACTAATCTGTCAAATGGAGGGGGGATCTCAGACATTTCCTGCACCAGCAATACAACTTGAAATAGTAGATGCACAAACTAAAAGCCTAATTAATATATTTTTCTACCGCGATTATACAGTGTTAAGTAACAGAGCTCAAAGAATCAACTTGGTTTTACTTTTTGACAAGAAATTCAATAAAATGCAAGTCAAGAGGATAAATATATATATATATAAACACTATTTTGAAATTCTTTGTAAGACCACCCCGCTTTTAAAACAGACAATTGACATCTCAACTGCTGTGTGCTATGTATCTGGAGACACGTGATCATTTGCTTTTTGGATCCAAGTTTACAGAGGATACATGGCATCTTGTTACAGCAAACTGCAGGCTGCTGACTAACCCAGGCAACTGAAACCAGATTGTTCATTTGGCTTGTACCAAATTGAAGTAAATCATTTCCAAATCTTATAAGGAAAGAGGATCTTGCTGCTTTGGTGAATCAAGTATCGGTTAACTTAATCGAAGAGGGTTTGACAATGATTATAAGTATCAGTTAACTTAATCATCTATGGCCTTTACAACCTATGGATGATAAATGTATTTCCTCTGACCTATTGTGGAGTTGCAACCTTATTTTTGTTGTTTGGGTCATTTTGTTAATCAGTTTTTTTCTTTTTTTCTTCAGAGGGTCTGCCTCCTTAAGTTAGCCCCTTGTTGGTTGGGCTTCCACACTTCACTTCTTTCTTTCTTTCTATTTCTTAACTATTAAAAGAATGAAATCTTGAACAAATTCTCTCCGGTCTCAAGATGTACTAGGGAAAACATTAAAAGATATTAAGCTCTCATTATCAAGATTTTTGCTACTATATTTGTGGCCTATATGGTTCAATCAGTCAAAAGATATCATCCAACTGGTATCCCAGATTTTGGCCAAACTATGTTGGTGAGGTAAAGCATGTTCCCTTTTTCTCCTCTTGTTCTCCTCCTCCCAACTCCATCTTCCACCTTCGGGCGTTACAGTTTACAAGCCATGAAGTTGTGACAACTACGCCTATGCAATCAAGAGTCGAGGCAGATCCAGTTTTGCAAGTTCCAGATTATATCCTGAAATTCATGCTTCAATCACACCAACAGAAACTGACATATCCAGTACCATGCTCATGATCAATCAATCTAACTAGAAGCCACATTACAATGCAACTTTATACATTATCAATCCATTTAATCCACCTAAAACTAATCATTCAAACTGCAAAACAGCACACCCACACCAATCAAGAACTGCTAATCATTTTCAAAAGTAAAGCGCATTAACTAGCACGCTACTGACCACAAGCAGTCCATTGAATTAAAGCTACGGTCTCAATAAATGGATGAAATAATCATCAGAAAGACAGTAACGAACCTGATAAAGCAATTTGAGCTGTTCGGGAGACAGATTTGTCACATTTTGATCCTCAATCGAATTGCCCTCGGGTGAACGAAAACTCTCCGGACCACTGAGATGTTCAGAAGAATTCAAAAATAACAAACCAAAAAAGCAAACAAAATAATCACTAAAATCAGTTTTCAAAAACCAAAAGAATTGTAAAACATAATATTAGGATCTTAATTTCGTTTTCTTGCAACGAATTTACCTGACGCCAGAGAGTGTTGGTTTGACGGGGAAGAACCCTAGAACGAAGAGTGAGAGACCAATGATCTGAATAAGAACTGCGGCTATGGTGCACAACGTCAGTTTCGTGCACGTTAGTGAAGACATGGTACAGAGGTCCACAGGTCTCCGGAGAGATCAAAGACGAGTAACGTTTATCGGAGGATGGGAATGGCGAAGACAGAATGCATTCACGGCTTTCTCTACATATGGAAGGGTATTCGTGTCATTTCAGTATTCAAAACATGCAATTTTATTGCCAAGTGTGACACTTCCTCTAAACCGTTAAGCCACGTAAGCGTCTCAAGTGCCACTTTTTTGATGCTTTCATGGCGTATGGATACTCGATGTGTCCGCGTGTCTACCCAATTCGAATTCAGAGTTTCGAGTTGATAATTCGATGGGTTAGTTATGAATAAAATTTACATTCAATTCATTAATAAATATAAATTGAATAGATTAGAGAATTATATTTTTATTATATTATGTCATATTAGATAATTATTGAGTCGAATTAATCATAATTCACATATTAGGTTTATTTAGTTGAGGATGATTTTTAATAAATCCGTATTTAGCAAGAATAGTGTCTCGATATAAATACAACTTGAACATGACATGAACAGTGATACGTTTGACGCATAATAACAATTATTTCGATAATTTAAAAATGTGCTTCAATGAATTAATCACAATAATGAGTTAATAATAAATAATACAAATAAAACAAAAAGAACACACATACAGCTCTACACTCCCATTTATTGATTACATTAATACCAGTAATAATTTGGTTTAAAAGAGCAAAATTATACCTTTTGTATATATAACAACATATTATTTTATTGTGTTTTTTTTTTTTTTTTTTCTTTTTTAGTTTGCTGTATCACCAAGTTGTTCGTTGTGGTACTCGTATCTTGCGTTTACAATTATGATTCCTGATGTGTAGGGTATTTTGAAATCATGTGAAAATATTTTAAAATGTTACTTGTGAAATTGACTGCTAATTTTATTTGGATCTTTTAAATGGGTGTCATGATAGGAAGTACAAATACTTTTTTGAAGGTGTAGTGGCAGTATCACACACTCGGATATGTAAATATGGGTCAAACACGTATTGAACATGGTTAGAAGTTTCTCGAAAATTGAATATTTTATATTTACATGGTAAAGATAAGCTTTGGAAACTTTCAAGACACAGACATATGATTTTTGTAATTTTTAAAAATAAGACAATATGATTCAATGTAATTTAAAATACATATTGAGTTAAGTAAAAAATAATACAAATTTTTACAAAATAACAAACAGTTAAGTATGGAGCGAGTTTGTTTAAATTCGAACCTGCCTTGTTTAATTATAGTCAAATTTATACCGATTTCATACCCACAACAGATTTAAAGTTCATAATTCATACCCCACCCATTAAGAGATGAACTTACCTATGTCTCCCCTGCCATGTTCACCTCTTTTTTTATTTTTGTTATCTATATAAATAAGTTGATAAAATCTATAAAATGTAAATACATAATAAATAATGATACACATATATATATATATATATGAATACAATAATATGCATACATTCATAACACATATATATCTGTGTGTGTATATATACTATGTATAATTTTAAAAAATAAAAGTACAAAGGCATACTTGTCTCATAAATCGCAACAAATTTAAAATCTAAATTCATACTTGCTCATAGGGCAGAGTTTGGGAACAAATTATCATCCCTAATCGTGACCTTGTCTATGAGATCGCGTCTTGTATCTATATAGGTGCTTCCTAGGCCTCATGACGCGGATATTTTGAATTCCTTCCCAGCTAGCTTGGTGGGTGGGGAGTGGTCCAAAATGACAGTGGTTACTCCCACCATTCCTTTCATGCCTTTTGTTTGTTTCATTGTCTATCAAGTTCCAATGGTTTTAAGTTTGTTTTTAGCGCCTGAATACTAAATGCGTGGATTTTTTTGGGCTTTATTGTATTGTATATTCATTTGTTTGGTTAATAGTACTTGTTTTTCTTTTTTAATCAAAAAAAAAAGGGAAAAAATATGAAAAGGAAAAAAAATAAAAAAAAGTGTGGAAGACACCATATGCACACATTTATATAATTTCCATTTTTTAACCTATAGAGATGATGAAATGACACCATCGGTTGTAACTTCTTCTTTTGTTTTTTGGTTGGTTAAAGGCTTAAAGTTAAGTGGTAATAAGTTTGCATTTGTATACTGAATTGTATACAATTCAGTATACTGAATTGCCAATATATTATTAATGCACGAGGTTAAGCGAAGTGACCGATACTTTGTATTTAGGGTTTCTATGGTGTTCAAGAGTATTGGCACTTTTGAATAATATATTGTCATAACTCGCCAAAATTAATGCATGAGGTTACGCCATGTAAGTGATAACCAATCGTTTGTTAGAATGTACAACGTAAGCATTGCATGAGTAGAATTGTAAAGTATCAAAAAATTTATAATATTGGTGAAATGGTAGATATTTTTAGAGAGTAGAGAAAATTTTAGAACAGTAAATAATTTGTAAGATTTTATAATCTAGAATGCGTGTGTAAAGTTATTGGGTGGTGTCAACATACCTATAAATAGGGGATTAGTAATTTATAATTAACAATTTATAGATATTATTCTGGGATTTTTTTCTAATATCCAAGATTTTTTCTATTTCAATGTGATTTATGTTTCTCATATCTATGCTAGTTAGGACTTAGGAGCAACAAATTTATTTAATGAAAGATTAAGGGAAATCTTAAATGAGTTATTTTTCCATTTATTCATTGTTGGTTTTTACCATGTTTCTGCATTGATATGTATTTTTTCTTTTAACATTTCTTGAATAATTGTTTAACGCAAGTGACTTGTTGAAATAACCTTATCTGTAAAGAAATTTAAAAATCACTCGGTCTACTCGGTCTAATATGTGCATGTTGAAGGAATGAAATTTGTTTGTTTGATTCCATTTTGGAAGGATAAGTGGTTTGATAAAATTGTGTTATGGAAATTTCAATTTCTAACAAATGAAATGCAATTTTATTTTTTAAACTATTGTTCTCAATTTAAGAAAGCAAAAACACAATTTTTATTAAACACTTTATGTGTTTTGTTTTTAAATTTCTAAAAACATTTTAATGTTACTAAATTTGATTTTATTTTTGAAGAAAATAAAAGTATAAATTAATTCCGGGTGGGACAATTTTCTACAATAAATTCTTGATTACTAATAAAAAGTATTATTTAAGCGGCAGGATACGTAGTGATACTTTATGCCCATCGGAATGTGCTTGAATGGTGGAATTCACAAGTGAGAGTGAAAAATAATAATAATAATTAATAAATTTTAATTACCTACTCTAATATTCTTCTTCTTTTTTATTTTTAATATAAATAATCCCAAACACATCTAGATTCTCAACCCCCATCATTTTCACGAATTAAGCAACTTGTGACTTGTTAAAAACATATATTTGGGTTTTTTTCTTTCCTGGGCACATATTTGTGTTTAAACTACTTGAATTTAGTCGATAAAACGTACTCCCTCCGTCCCAAAATATATGTTCATCTTTCATTTTTGGGATGTCCTAAAATACATGTTTCTTTCTAAAAGTAGATATATTTTTTTTCATCACATTCCCAAACTACTCATTTTTCATTTACTTGTTTTAGTTGTTTAGCATCTTACAAGGTTAAAAATGAAATTTCGCTTATTATCAACTACAATTCAATAAAAAGTTAGAATC
>JAOTQH010262571.1:0-11161 GCA_025631255.1 Cornus kousa | reverse complement strand
TATATATATTGCATCTGCCTTGAGATCAGAAGAATATGTGCTGCTAGCTGGAAATTTAGAGAAAAAGAAAGAAAAGAAAAGGGAAAAAAGAAGAAAGAAAGGAAAAAGTAATGATTAATGGGGCCCACGAAATTGATTTTGTGGCCATGAATTCTTCGAATTTAGTCCTTCACGTGGGGGGTTTGTTTGATGGGCTTAAAATGAGTGTATTCTACCAATATTTTTGGTAGAACAGTGGTGTCATACCATCAGGACCCGGGGCCTTCATTGGTGCCATAAAACAGTGGTGTCATACTACCTTTTTCACTTTCATTTATGAAGGTTCGGCTAACAAAGTAGAATTCATTTCTACCAAAATTTGAACCGAAACATAGCATAAAAATTGCTCAATATTGGTGGGATGTTGAGATTGAAATAATTTCTGAAAAAACTGAGAAACGCCTCATGAACCACAGCTTCCTCAACCACCCATCTATTCTAGTCATCATAACTGCCCGATATCATATTCCTGTCCTCCTAGTGGTGGCATGGAAAAATTTGGTATTCCGATCTCCTTCTTGTAACCACTGAATTCTAGATTTCTGTTTCCAAAAGAGTTCCTCCTCTAACCAGCAAGAACTTAATAATTGTTCAACCCAGACAACTTTAGAATGATGATAATCAATAACTCAATTTTTTAATTCCCGAAGACGGTACTCCGCACAAGCAATTTGGGCACGGGAATGAAAATTTTTCAATTTAGCCCAGTGTATGAGATTAGCTTTACACTGACATAATTTTTGAGCCCACCGAAATTGTGTTGAACCTGAAAATGGAGTAGACCAAACACCATTAATAATACGAGCACAATCATCATCCAACGTCCAACGAGCATCAAAATGGAACTGATGTTTTCGTGGCTGCAGTGCAGGTTTAAGTTCCAACATTAAAGAAACATGATCAGAGCCTAACACTGTGAGATGAGATAATTTAGCTTTAAGGAAAGCCAAAAGCCAATTCATTGTCACCACCGCTCGATCAAGCCGTTCCGGAATATGAGCTTAGCCATCCCGTTAATTAGACCAAGTGAAAGGAAAACCCATGAAATGTCCACTAAAGCATAATGATCTAGCAGTGATCGAAACGATTTAAGTTGCCATCCCTATTTAAGTCGGCCACCAAATTTTTCAAAAGCATAAAGAATGTCATTAAAATCCCCAATTATGTGATATCCCTCGGATTTGAGAGACGGGTTGATCAGGCCCAGGCCCAAACCCGAATGATATCAGACAATTAATATGTTATAATGAACACATAATACAAAGTGAATAAGAAAAATATAATAAGCTGAAAGAAACTAAAATAAAATCCTTATAATATAATTCTTAAAATCCGATACTCCAAATTTTCATAAGCTTTACAACTCAGGAATCCATCTCCAGTGGACCCTAATAAAAACTCCAAACTGAATGAAAGTAAAAATTGAAGATAAAATCCAAATCTAATAACTAGAAAGAAGTCCTACATCGACGATAGAATGAAAGATCATCTCCGTTCAGCTCGAACAAGCCCTAAGACTGAAAACGTCCGATACCTGAAAAATGATAAGTGGGTCAGGCCCACGAGCAAGTTGTATACTCCTACATATATATAATCACACTATAGGACTCTCACTGGACTACAGGCCTGTCTCAACCTGACTAGTAGGCACCATGCAAAATGCACCTGGGGTGGGCATGACTACCTAGGCCTAGCAGGGTACACATCCAACTATCATAGCCAGCTATGTATCCCAATGCATATATGCTCCCTAGCCAACGACTCAGAGACTCGGGCTCATCTTGTGGCATCATAAAAATATATTTAAATTCCATTCCAAACCAAAGTGTCACTCAACTATTTAGTGATCTGACACAAAATACAGGTAGGACTTAACTTTTGTAGTCAATCCATCCCTTAATCCAGAGTAGGTAAAACTTAGCATTTTTGAGCTAATCCCCCTAGTATGTCACCGTCCCATAGCGGTGCATACAAACCATCCATCTAATATTGATTATATATATATATATATATATATATGACAGTATAACATATCAATATCAACATATCCAATCATAAGCATAACAAGAATGTTTAGCTAGCATGCTTGTTCAATACATCCAGTACTTGATTCTCTAACAAATTTAAAATGCAGAGAATAAATATAACTATCCTGTAACTCACAATAAGCATAATAATAACATTAACAGTATTTACATGCTTACTTGTAATTACTCCACAACATCCCATAAGTTAATATAAACAATTCTTAGTAAACATCAACTAGTTTCTTATTAAGCATTAACAGAATTTATCTTAGTTAACAGGCTTAATCTCATACCACTGTTATATGATTTACATATCAAACTCCTAATTCAATTGCTAATTTAAAAATTAAACAACTTGAATCGTCCGCAACAAAGTTTAAACTGAAAACTTCTCTAATGGTTAGACTATGACCTTATTTCAGCTTCCTATGGTATCTTATGAATTACCATGCCTTCTGCCCATTTAACAAGGGTTTTTACCTTACTGAATAACCCAAGAATAGCTCTTGAATCAGCCTGGGACCTTAAAAATTCAACCATAGTAGCCTAGGTTCGCAGAAAAGTCGAAAAACTATAAACTGTGGAAGGAGCCGGCTCCCCCTAAAGAGGGAGCCACCTCCACACAAGGTAGAGCTGACTCCTCTTTTAAGGGAGCCACCTCTACTGCCCTAGGAGCTGGCTCCACTCATGGTAGAGCCTGCTCTACACTTTAGTGAGCCTGCTGTTTTTAAAATAGAGCAGGCTCTTCCCCTGTTGTGACTTATTTTCCAACTCCGGCAGTGTCAGGCTAATTTGTACCCTTAAACCAACTTTCCTACTAGTTAAAACTAAACCCTAGTGTGTTCCAGAGTTAATTAAATTTATAACTTATTAATTATATTCAATTAGAACTAGAAACAAGCGAAAATAGTTTTAAAGTGGATTAAAACCTATACAAGAACACATATTGTTTCTTAATCCATCAATTAATATTACTTAAATCACGAATTCTGTAAAACAAAAATGTAAAACAAACAAAACTGTAAAACAAACAATTTAACAGTTCATGAACATAGGTTTATTAAACATTGCAAGCATGCAAACCAAATTGATTTTAGATCTTTATCTATTCCTGGAATTGAGTTAGAGATGCAAAGAGCACAAGTCAAAGGGAGAGAGTTAGGATTAGAACTTGCCTTTGAGGTTTCGGCTCAAAACCTCAACGTCGTCTTCCTAAAGTTTCCGGCGAGTCCTACTACTCTAACTCCTCTGTTGTTCTAACTCTTTTATTGTTCTTCCTTGGTTCAACCCATGAACACCACCCCTTTGCCAAAACCCTAGGCTTCCTCTCCATTTCCCTCTTAAAACTCTCTCTCTGTTTCTCTCTGTCTCTCTGGTATACTTGAATAGGGTTTTTCACGAAACCCTTGGCAGACCACTATTGTTTTATTTATAGGCTTTAAGAGAATATCAACCCTAATTCTAATTTAGTTTTAGAGAGGGAACACAAATAGTTCTTTATACGGCTCTAAGGCGGCTCTAGTAAAACGTGACCTTAAAGAAAACAAACCCTAATACACTTGGAATAATTAAACAAATTTAATTAAACAAACCAATACACGTAAAACAAAATAAACAAAACCATTTAATCAGTTAGGAAAACAAAACACAAGTAAACAAAACAATTAATCAACCAATTTAATTAAATAACAATTAAATAATTAAAAAAATATAACAAAATACTTAATTAAAATACCAGAACTATCCTTTTAAAATTAGGGGTATTACAGGTTTTGCTATTATTATAGTATATGTTAATAATTTGAATCTAGTGGGAACCTCTGAAAAGCTCCTAAAGATTGCCACTTATTTAAAGAAAGAATTCAAGATGAAAAATCTCGGAAAGACAACTTTTTGCTTTGAACTGCAAATTGAACATTTATCAGGAGGAATCCACAACCACCGGTCAACATATATAGAGAAGATTTTGAAGCATTTTTATATGGATAAAGCCCATCCCTTGAGCTCACCAATAGTTGTCCGATCACTTGATGTTAAGAAAGATCTTTTTCGACCTCTAAAAGATAATGAGGAACTCCTTGGTTGGAAGTACCATATCTTAGTGCAATTGGTGCTCTTATGTATCTTGCAAATTGCACACAACCTGACATTGCTTTTTTAGTCAACTTATTAGCAAGATACAGTTCTACACTAACCCGTAGACATTAGAATGGAGTCAAACACATATTGCGATATCTTCGTGGAACAATTCATACGGGTTTATTTTATTTAAAAGAATCAAAAATCCCTGTTAATTGGATATGCAGATGTTAGTAATGTCTCTGACACACATCAAGCTCGATCACAAACAGGGTATGTGTTTATTTGAGGTGGCACTGCTATCTCATGGCGCTCTATGAAACAGACAATGATTGTCACTTCTTCAAATCATTCTGAGATACTTGTTATTCATGGGCCAGCAGGGAATGTATATGGTTATGGTCCATAATCTAACACATTAGATCAATATTTGGCCTCTCATCAATAACAGATAGCCCCATAATATTATATAAAGATAATGTTGCATGCATTGTACAGATGAAAGTGGGTTATATCAAAAGTGACAGGACGAAACACATCTCACCAAAATTTTTTTACACACATGAATGCCAAAAGAATGGTGAAATTGATATTCAGCAAATACGTTCATGTGAAAATTTAGCAAACCTATTCACTAAGGCATTATCAACCACGACGTTTAAGAAATTAGTACACAACATTGGGATACGACAACTTAAAAATCTTTGGCATTGGTGAGGGGGAGAACTTTAAAAGGTATTGACATTTATTGTACTTTTTTCCTTCGCTCAGGTTTTGTCCCAATGGTTTTTCTAGCAATGTTTTAATTTTTAATGAGACATTTCTAAACCATGCAATACTTTTTCAAACACACAAGAATATTTTACTCTTTTTTCTTCGCTCAAGTTTTGTCCCAATAGGTTTTCCTGATAAGGTTTTAATGAGGTATATTCTTAGTGTAGTATTTTGGACCCCAACGGGGAGTGTTACAAATATATGTGTGAATTATGGGCTAAAACTTATATAAGTAATTATAATGTTTCCAATTTTCAGCATTTTTTATTTTTCTGGAATTTTGTTTCCAATTTTCAGCATTTTTCATTTTTCTGAAATTTCGTCGATACAAAGGCAATTTTGTCTTTTCACATTTTATATATGGGATTTTAGTTGGGTTTATTTGCATCATAATTATTTTTATTTATTATGTTTTAAGTGGTTGCAAATTAAATGTGTACATATGGGTATGTGCGATGTAGAAATTAAATCAAAAGAAAAATGGAAAATAAAAAGATAGTGGTGGGACCCACCACTATCACATATGTGATCTAGAGACCACATTTTGGTCTCAAATCTCACTCTCTCCCGTAAGTCTCTCTCTCTTCTCTTTTCTTTGCAATTTTTCTTCCATTCTCACAAGCAAACTTCAAGTCTAGATTCCATTTTCACTACTTGAAAATTTTTAGTGTCGTTTAAGGCAAAACGGAGAGCATGACGAACTCTACGTGTGAGTACTAACAATTTCAACTTTAGGTCTCTCTTTGATTTTCAAATTTTGAACCCATATTAAGGGTTTTCGCATTCTAAGAGGTAAGGGTTCTTAATCTATGCAATCTTGTACTTTAGTGAGTTAATTCTTCATGAGTTGTTGCTTAGCATGATTAAATTGTATAGAACCTAGCAAATTATTGGTTATTGTGTATAGATGAATGTTACTTGTGTGACTATACGTATTAAATGATCTATGTGAAGAGCATGCCTATGTGTTGATTTTTGTATGCTTACAATGTTAGATTTTTATTATATGAAGGCAAGTTGTAAATTCCATAGCAATTCTTGTGAGCCATGCTTGTTAGTCAAACTTGAGTTAATTGTGAAATGATAAACATAGACATGGCATTAATGCATCAATGCACTAGCATTGGGCATGAATGGTAGAAGTCATTTTGAAATGAAAAAGGGAATTTTAGGAAAATGTTTTGATGAATTGGTTTTATGAAAACCCGGTCGTCGCGGGGGTACCAAAGGGCCGGAGTGTTAATATAACCTAAAGGGAACTAGGGAGACTGCCCTAGCATGGTTGAGCTAGCTGGGCACAAAATGACATCGCGGGGGTACCAAGGGTCAGGGACACTAGCCAATCCTTCTCTTGTGTAGCTACGGGGTCACCAAAGGGCGGGTTGTATTAACAGGTTGAAAGTGATGGTTTTGAATGTTGAAAATGGGAAGCAACATTGACATGCATTGCATTCCATAACATTCTATTATTTATATTGAGATTGATTATTATGTTGTGCTTTCCCAACATAGCATGACCCCGAACTCTATTGTTCCTTTCTTTGGTTGGATTCATGGAGACACAAGAGGTGTGTCTTAGGTGCCACCTACTAAGTGATTCCCTCACCCCATTTTACTTAACATTTTTTAGGTCATGGCAAGGAATCGGTGGATGATAATCCACCACAGATTTGAGGGAACTTGAAAGGCATTTTGAGAGTATTTTGTAGAGTTTGAACTCATTTTGTATAGCGACATGATACAAAAAGTATTAAGCTTGTTTGGCATGTAAATCGAGTTGTAACTTAATACTTAAATCCATTTGGATGTAAATTGTCCATGATGTAAAGCCTAAGTTTATAACTCCATGTAATTGATTTAAACGATGTTTTAATGTGATCACGTGTTGGTACTCTAGTCAATGATCATTAAGTAGCGCATTTTTTATTGTTTAATTCAAGTTCGGATCATTCCAAAGTTCCCATCTCAGTTTCCATTCATTTCTAAAAGTGCAGCACCTCAGTTCCTGTATCAGGGCTCAAAGGAGCCATTTCGGTCGATCGAAATGGCTCATCGGTCGACCGAACCATCCTTTTGCTCTCAGGATCACACTTTTGGCCTTCTGGTTTGAAAAGGGTTTGCTTCGGCCAACCGAAACTCCACTTCGGTCGACCGAAGTGCTCCTGTTTGGTTTACCTTGTCCTTCCTTTTATATTATCCCTCTTCTGATCTTTGGAATTCGTCTTGAGCCCTTGCGAAAGTCATGTTATGACCCTAAAGGTGACGTTTGACTCTAGAAATGTCAAGTTTGATCTAGGTGACCTCGGGTTCGAGTAAAGACCCGGCTAATGGTTCAGACCTCTGGGTTCGGGTCGTTACACATCCTACAAATCAAAAATATAAATTCCGAAATATCAAACACTAATAACTTCCACTAACTCCTACCTTCAAGCTCACTCCTCACTATTCTATGTATATAGATATTATATTGATCTAATAACCATCAATCACAAATTCACAATATATCTATAACAGAATAAAAATCCAGAGTAAAAGACAATTATCTATTTCACCAAGAAAACAGAGGAAAGGAAAAGAAATTATAGAGTTTCAGCTCTCTATTTAAAGAATTAAACTCAAGCCAAACAGTACATTTCTTTAGTCAGAATCCAATTTCTCAAAATCCAAATTTTGGTTTATAATATTTTTCTTTCAACATTTTCTCGGCAATCAAACAGATCAGAATTTGAGTATAAGAAAAGGAACCTTCCGGAAGCATTTCCGACCGATACAAATCAAATTCAAAGTGGTGACGGAGCTCAATTTTTATTTTTTATTTTTATGGAAAATTTGTAGAAATCATGAACATAAAAAGCTTCAATCAAGTAAAGGTTTTATATAGAGAAATTAGAGTGCTTACAACAAGTTCTGTGATTTAGGGATGTACCTTTAGCAATAGGATAACTTAGAATCGGAGCTCATTTCTTTTGGGAAAGTGAACTACAATAGTTTGGATGAGGCTGTTAAGATTTTTACTTTCTGCAAAAGAATAAAACATCTTTGTGTCAGTAATAAAACCCTAAAATGGAATGGTAAACCTGTGTTTTCTGGTCCTATGAAAACTCTGTACCACCTGTGGAAAATGGTGACAATGTGACATGGCTTGGATCGTAAAGGCCTAGGCTCAGCCCAAACAAGTTACATACATCTCAAATTAACGGCTCGTGATACTCGGGCCGAAGCTTTTGGCTTATTTCTTAGGCAGAATCCAAAGTGACAGTCCAAGCTGGCAAGAGAAGACCAAAAATAATAACCAAACGCATCTCTTTGTCTTCGCAATGTCAAATTCTAGACAACAAAACACGGCTAACCAACTGGGTCTGAGAGGCCACCACAACAACGGCGAAGCTAGCTATCATAATAAGTAGAAGCTAGCACAGGCAAATCGCAGCCGCAACGGCGAATCCAACTCAACTAGGCAGCGACCTTCTATTCCAGCGACAACGGTACATGGACCGATGCTTGCAATTGAAAATAAACAGAAATTAAATAGCCTCGACAAGGGCTTCTCAACTTAACTATTACAAATTTCTAATCACATGCGAGATATTAACAATTTTGAAACTAAAGAGTCGAGAGACTTACCTAAAGTCCTCTAGACTTACAAATTTGCTAGCGTTCCCTCAGCGACCCTCGAATCCCTAGAATCTCACAAACACTTAAAATGCCATAACGATCAAAACCTTACAAGAAAAATATTCACAAACCACAATATTAACAATCAAACCAAAGTTAACCCTAGAACCTCGGTTGCAAAACCATTTGCAATCCCCGACAACGGCGTCAAAAATTGTTCGGTTGTGATAATTATACATCAGCCTTTGCAATAGCACAAATCATTGTAAAATAGGGCTATTGGTCGGGTAAGTCGAACCACTAGGATTGCTAGTTTATGGCAATCGAGGTTTTTAAATCACTATTGGAATGATAAAAGGGGGTATAGAGTTTTGGTTGAGTTGTCACTATAACTAAGAATTTAAATTTCACAAAACAAAAGCTTGCAAGAAATTAAAGAGATGAAATACAAGTAGAGAGGACTAGGGAAGTGAATCCGCCTCCATCCCTATACACATGCTAGATTAAAACTAAATTGGGGGAAAACAACATATATAATGGTCATGATATGTAGCAACACTAAGTTGCTATAATATTTTCAAAAGGTTCATTAAATTAAAAGGCAAGAATAAACCATCAAAGGTCCACATGTTCCACTACCTAAACTAAGGTGTAGCCTAAAATAAGCTTACTAAGTCAAGGATTATCAAGCCCTAAATTAAATGATGAAATCATATAACGCTAGAAATCAAGCATAGACCATCAAAGGAAGAACCTAAGCCATGGACTATCAAGGCTCTCCAACTTTATGCCAATAAAACCATTCCATGATCTCACTACCATTGTCACCATGAGAGTGCAAGCAGTATAATTAAGAGAAGAAACCATCTAAGGCAGATAATTAATTTAAATTAATCATTTATATACAATAAGATCCATTACAAGAAGCAAGATGCTCTAGATCATGAAAATACCAAAAATTATACATTGTAATCACCAAAGTAGAAACTAAGCTAGAACATGCTCACAAGGGAGGGCTTCATCACCTCCCTAGAGGAAGAGTTAGTTAGCCATGGATGCACTAGAGGAAGGAAGAAGCTTGAGAAAGCCTTCCATTTTTGAGCTCAGCCTCTACCACACAAGCTCTCCTCTCCAATCTCTCTCTCTACCAATCTTGTAATCTAAAGTGTGTAATCCCTAGAAGCAACCTCCTCCTCTTCTTTTGTAGACAAGATGTCTACCAAACCACCCAAAAAACTAAGGCTCCTACCCCCCCAAAGGAATATTTCCAACCAACCCATAAAAGAGGGAAACCAGAAATTGAAAGGTTCAAGGCACGAGTAGGTCTGTAATGTTCCTACGAGCGCTCATAGGTCACAGCACGAGCGCTCATAGGTCACAGCACGAGCGCTCGTAGCTACCTTAGCCAATTATTTTTGATTCGATAACATGGACGAGCGCTCGTAGAAGAGGTTACGAGCGCTTGTAGGACACTTGGAACATTCTGCTTGAAATTGGAGCGCTCGTAGGTGGTACAAGCGCTCGTGTGACATGGTAAAATGCACTTAGATGCTCAAGTATGACGTACGAGTGCTCGAAGAAGGAGCTACGAGCGCTCGTGAATGTGATAGATTGCATCTTTTCCTTTTTCTGCTTTAAACTTCTTCTACTTGGAAATAGCATTAGCCCATTTAGAATCATTTACTTTCTTTTTCATTATAGAAGGCTTCCTAGACCTCCTTTAGCAGATTCTCCTCGGCAATCTCCGGATACAATAGCCCGGAATGACTTGATCTTTAGAAAAAGGCCTCAAAACTTCCATTTTATTTCCAATTTAGACAACCTGAAAATACATAGAAACACGAAACTTGGAGAAAATATATACATATAAACCATAAATGGACTTAACTAATGCAAATAAGGGCGCTTGAATATGCAATATTCGGTGCTTATCAAAGGCTTCAGAGATAGCTTCTAGGGATGTTCCATTCTATCATATTGGGACTGATGGTTAGTAGTGCCTTTTGCTAATGAGTTAAGGAAGGATGTGATGATTGAAACTCACTGTTCTGAGTTTTTTGTTCATCCAGGAGGAGACAAAATGTTTTAGGCTATGAAGCGACAGTTTTGTTGGGTAGGTATGAAGAAGGACATTGCCATCTTTGTCTCTCAGTGTAGTATTTGCCAGATGGTCAAGATTGATCATTAAATCCAAGGTCTCTACAGCCACTACCTATACCGGAGTGGAAGTGAGAGAGCATTTTTATGGATTTTGTGGAAGGATTACCTAATTCATTTAAGGATCACAATTTCATTTGGGTCATTGTTGATAAGTTAACCAAATCAGCTCATTTTTTGCCTATTCGCACTGATTTCACTTCGGAACAGTTGGCAAGACTTTACATTTCAGAGATTGTGAAGTTACGTGGCATTTTATTATCTATTATATCGGAAAGGGATTCGAGCTTTGTGTCAAGATTTTGGAAGAGTTTTCAGCAGGCTTTGGGTACAAAGTTGTATCTTAGGCTTATCATCCTCAGACTGATGGACAGATCGAGAGAGTTAATCAGATTATGGAGGATATGCTTTGTTCTTGTATTCTTGACATTAAAGGCTACTGGGATGATTATTTGCCACTTATGGGGTTT
>JAOTQH010262561.1:0-11161 GCA_025631255.1 Cornus kousa | reverse complement strand
GACATACATAATGTGAGATTTATCTATCAATTATCGATTATAGTTTCACACTTATTTGTCTATGTTCAGTACTGGCGGAATTCGAAAAAAAATTATTTTCTTAATCAAAAGTTATAATCAAAGGCCTATTAATATTTGTCATTATTTACACAATGATTATGTTCATACTCAATAAGAATTGCGCATGACACTCATCATATTTATCCATAAAGAGGTGTGAAAATGGAAATGATCATTTTGCCTATAAATGGTAACTTTGGTCAACCCTTAGGTCATGATAACTCTTGAGAAAAGCTCAATGACACCTTTTAAACTTGTTGATACAGCTAAAGTACTTAAAGGCAGAGCCAAACACTTTGCTTTACTATTATTAGCTTTGCCAAAGTAAGATGGAGATGAGTTAAAGTTCTCAGTGGACTAATTTTGGTAATCCACACGCTCGGCTTGTAGTTTTCAACTTTCATCACTTAAAAAGGTTAATCCAGTTCATATACATATATAGTAGTTACATACTAACATACATATACAATACACAATTTATGCACTAATACACAAGTTGTGTACACATAGCATGTGTCAGGAGAAGTTTTTATATGTTCCGGCCAATCACATCCCGACGCTCAAATTAAAATTTGATTTTATTTCTCAAATTTGGATTTTGTTTGGAATATTCATATTAAAATTATTATTATTATTTCAACATTATTTATGCTTTGTTATTTCTGAGGATATGTATTAGATGTATTTTCAGATTTGGCCAAAGTTAGAAGTAATGAAGATTTTCTAAACTCACTTGACGGCATGTTTCTTGAGAGTTTAGCAACAATGTTACTGATTTTTAATATTGTAGAGCCGATCCCTAACCGGAAATGGGGGGAGTACAAAATCACCGCATACTTCTCTCACCACCCAACACCACTGCTTAATCATTTTCCTCCTCCTTTCTTATCAACCCTCGGCACCACCTCCTTCTTCACCACCACCATAACTCCCCTCTCCATTTTTCCTTCCCTCCCTATGTCACGCACCTCCACTCTAGTGCCATACGGCCCATACACCAAACCCTTCATTCTCCACCTCTACTTTGGTAATTTGGTGTCCGCTTATGCCTTTGGTTTGTGTAAGCTCGTATAAATTTATGAATGAGTCAAAGCAATACTGAATACGAGCTTAAAATGAGTCTGAACAAAAGAATACTATCAAAAATTTCTCATTCTTCTAATTATTATTAAACAAGTCAAACTCAACTTTTAAAAATAATACTCTTTCCGTTCTAAAATAAATATCCCTTTTTAAGAATCTAATTTTTTAAGGGAATGAGTTTTAGTATTTTTTTATTGTATCCGTAATGAATGAATTATCAGATCTATCCATAGTAGGTCCACATGGATGTGATAGTTTACCAAGAATTGGTAATATTACAAAACAATAATCCTTTGACTTTTCGAAATTTATTTTGGGACAGCCAAAGGACATTTATTTTGAAACGCACGATTCTCTTATATAACATTTATTTTTATTTTTTATATTTTTTTCCTGGCAATTTATAAGAAACACACTCACACATGAATATTCATGTAAAAAATGACTTAAACGTATCTTTTCGTGACTTAGAAGGAGTTTCACTATTAATCGGTTCTCTTATATAACACATAATTTCTTCGTACATGAGTATTGTGTTATATAGGTCGACATGATTATTATTTGTGTCAAGAAATCTTAACATGAACACGACACGATTATTACACGGGTAACACGACATGACACGCGTAACTTGTTTAATAAATGGGTCAAGACTTGACATAAAAAGACACGTTTAAGTCACGAAAAAATACGTTTAAGTCATTTTTTACATTAATACGATATTTATTCAACACATTTTTCTAAACGGCTCATTTTTTATATGAATACAAAATGTTTATCTGACACTTTAATTAAACGACGAATCATTTTTTATACGAATACAACACGTTTAGTTACCCGATTTAATAGAATTATAAACGTGTTGACATGTACATCAAATACGACACGTTTAATTATCATTTACCATTTCACATAGGAATACATTTAAGTCAAACATAAATTCACGTATCCTGTGTTGCGTTAAATTAGGCGGTAGCGCTGGGTCATAGGGCTTTGGTCTCTTATATAACATTTAATTTTTTTTTTACAAATTGACAATATTTTTTTCATCTTAATCTTTTAAATCTCCTCCCTCTTTCTCTTGATCTCCTCTTTCTACCGTCAACATTCAACAGCTAGTAGAAGACCTGTAGCTCTCCTACCAGAGGAAATATAGACCCTGCCTTGCAAGTGTCACTCAAATACATCGAGTGTAGTGTGTATATAATTAATATTATATCGCCGTCACCCCCACCAGCAAGTAATGTCATCACTCACCTTTGTGTCTTGATGATATCTTTCTACGTAGTACAGTTATATTACATAATACATACATACATGTATATATATAGTGATCTCTCTCTCTCAGTCTCGATCTATCTCACGCACGCTGATTATTGAGACAATGATGGAGCTCTGAGCCACTATGGTACGTGCTCTCAGAAAGATTGACATCAGCTTACTTCTCCAAAACTTCCAATCTTCTGCTGATGCAAGATGGTCCACACTCTCTTTCTCGTGTGTATGTGTGTGTGGTTTCTCAAATCTCTATGTGCTTCATCACTCTCCTGCCACTTGCATAACAGTGCACGTTGGAATTCTTTGGACTTTAAGGCCATGTTTGGTATAAGTATAACATGATATATAATTTAATGTTAGTGTTAACCTATCATGTTTAATTGATTAACAAGAAAAAAAGAAAGTAAATGATAATTTTATAAGTAGTGTTACCATGTTTGAAAAAAAGAAAAAAAAGAAAAAAAAGAAAATTATTTTAATTAATTTATCACGGTTTCACATTTAAAGGACCAATATATAGTAAGAAATTGTAAAACAAATATAAAGACATTCAAATCAAAGTGACACTTTGAAAGCAAAGAATGGGTAAGGATAATAATTAATCACGCTCTAGAACTCATATGGTATTTTGATTTAAAAACGGGTATTATAGTAACCCTTTCCTTTCATTTTCCCCAATTTACTCTTATTTTTAGAACGATAACAAAACCTATAAATCATGTTTAATTTGCATTCCTCCAAAATTTTTCATTTCCTTTCTTTTGTTTTACAAATTTGAATATTGCATAGTTTCCCGACTACTATTAAAGAGGCATGTGTGAATTCCACAATATAAAGGAACTCACAAATGTCCACCTGAGTGATCTAGAGTCGATTATTATTAATTACATATTTTTTCTTAAAAATTTATACCAAACACAATATACCTTTCCTTTTTTTTTCGTTTATTAAGTGAATTAATGAGTTGATAAATAAAATAAAAATAAAAATTAGAGAGAGGAAAGTCCAAGAGGTGAGTTAAAGTAGGGTTTAGATAGAATAAAGAAATCCTGATCGCCATACACTTCCAAAGCACGCGTTACGGTAAGACTACGTCACTACTTTCCCTGGTACTGCCCTCCTACTGCCTCACTGACACGATTCTGCACATCAGAAACTCAGAGCCAGATTGCATGGCTATCTTATGAATCTCTCTCATCTCTCTCACACACAAAACACACACTGATAGATTCATTTCAATCCATTTTGCATGTCTTCAATCTCTTCCTTTTACCCAATGGACCATCACATACAGGTACAGCTTCAAATTGAGATTTATAAGACAACTAGACCGGTCAATTACAAATGGAATAGATCGTTCAACTTTTTTATTATTTTTTTCACTGAACTTGATATACCTAGTTTGATACGCAAAAATGAAATAAAATAAACATTTTATTCTAACTATTCCCTTATTTGTTATGACATTTAAAGTGTAAATGACTATTCCCTAGCTTGAAATGAAAATACAATATTCCAATGAATGAAAATTCATTCCACGTCAAAATCGATAGAATGAAAATTGAATGAATTTTCATTGCCATCGCCACCGCCGCCGTGGTAGCCACAACCTTCCATTGTTGCCACCATCTTTGCCAACTTCGCCACCGCCTTCCACCAATGCCACCACCATCGCCACTACCTTCTCCTACTGCTTCCGGCCTTCCACCGCTGTCGCCTTCCACTAACATCATTTAGAATGGTGATTATCATTTCATTCCTACAACATTTCATAATTGAAACCAAACAATACAATGAAAATAACCATTCAATTTCATTTCTATTCTCATCCCATTCCTAAGTCCATTCCCATTTCATTCATGCCTATCAGAGTAGCCCATAGTGTAATGGTAAAAGTTCGAATTCATCACGGAACAATTAATTTTCTTTTGGAAGCTGAATTAATACTATGCAAATTCGATTAAAACTGAAAATCCTAATATGTTTCTTTATATAATAAATGTTTTACTATCTACTTTTAAACAACAACAACAAATAATAATAATAATAATAATATAAATAAAAAATATTTTGCTTAAAACAAGAAGAAGAGAAATACCATTTTTATGTTTAGATTATCTTGTCTTTCCCCCAAATACCCCTCTCAAACAAAAGACTACCCTAAAATGTTAATTTTAGATATATAGACGCGTGGGTTACATGCACAATAAATGGAGAATTGGATTGAAAAATAGTCTTAAGCTAGTCCAAATAATGTTCAAATGCAGGGTAGGGGTGTACCCTAATGCAAGTATAGATTGGCATGACATGGCATGCAAATGTATCGATCAAAACACTGGTGTTGCATGCATGCCCCATTGCCATGCATTGTATAAATATTACGCAGAGGACAAAATCAGAATTTCTTGTCACTGATTTGGAATTCTGATTTTTGGAGTGTTTGGGGCCTTGTTTTTATTTGCAAGTGTGCGTGATGACCTAATAAAAAAGGTCCACAGAGAAATTCTCTGCTCATTTAGGGTTTGGTTTGGGTTGGGTTCTTTTCTCTTAGACATGGGTCCACTTTTTCTGTCTCAGTGGTACGTTGCTTTTCAAGCTCTGTAGCTTGACTGTCCTCATCATGATGATGAGATTTACCAAGGAAGGAGAAAGAGAAACACCTTTTTGCAATTGTCACCTTCTTCTCAAACATTCAATTTCAGTTCAAATTTCATTGACATGCCCTACACTTTAATATATATGTATATAAATACACACACACTATAATATCAATAATTTGTCTTCCTTCCGGCATGCTAGGATTCGTTGAGAATCCAATAGAATAAAATCCAAACAATATTTCAAAATGTGACTGTAAATGACTTGTGCTACAGGTGATTGTTGAAAGTTTATAATGACTACTCTTTCGAGGATTTATTTTTATTTTTGCTTTAAAAATAAAAACTTTAAAATTGAAATAATTGAGTGAAAAAAGGGTAAAATACTTTTAAATGATAATTTGTATTAACTAAATACTAAATTATAAGAATTGGAATTAGTGACCGAGGAAGAAAATGATTTGAGAGGGGTGGCCCTGAACAATAATAAGATTTAAAAAAAAAAAAATTTGAACCTGAACTAATAAACAAAAGAACATTAACGTAATAGATATTTTGATTTAAAAATGTTCATACTTTCATTTTAATTATTTTTTTCATTAAATATATATAGATTTTTTTTGGTAGACCAAGGTGATTACTGAAGGTAATCTTAAAAGATTAGTGGTTACCCTCTATCTAAGAAGCTCCCCATATCAATAGAAAATTAATAAATTAGACAAACAATAAATAATTTTAGAAAAGAGTAAACAAGCTACAAACCCTAGGTCCCTAATCTCCTCCATCTACATACATGAATATATATAAATATACATATATTTAGGACTATATAGTTATGATAAAACCTTATTGATCTTTAAACTAAAAGCATAATGCTCTCCCTTAACATAGGACAATTTAATTATAGCATTTCATTCATCATCATTACCATTTTTACTTTAATCCCGTATGAATAAGATCAATCACATAAATTCTCTCCCTTCAATCTTTTTTATTGCATATCATTTCCCTTACGTCATTTTTGGACGCCCTCTCCATCTCTTTCCTTTTATAACAACTAATCTTCTTAATTTCGCAGCTAAATGTGTGATATATGTGTTTAAACCATTTAATTCTACTCTCTCTAATTTTTCCATGATCATGGTGCTACACCTAATTTTTCTCTCACACTCTCATTAATTACCTTATTTTTTTCTTTCTCGGGGCATCCACCTAAATTCTCATTAGATGGGGCATTATTAGGATTTTGACAAACTTTTATGGCACTTTAAAGAAATTTGAGAGACCCCACCAATGATATATACACACACACACACACACAGTGAGAGACACACTAAAGAAATAAAAAGTGTGTCATTCTTTTATAGTGCCACCAACAAATCTATGTAGGATATCATACACATAGTGGTGAAAATGGTGACCCTGACAAAGGATCTATCTGATTCAACGAATAAATGCCACAGTCGTCACAGTTTAACCTGTGAGTCTGTGACTAACACTGTTTCATTTCAAGGTCTTAAAATATTCCAACTATAAAACTACAACATTGAATATTCAAACATGTACTCTACACTTTTGGGCCAAGTTGGGCTCAAATTGGAGAAGATGATGTATCATGATGCTCTAATAATACAGGGCTATGTGAGGCCCAAATTTGGTTGAACTAGCTAGATCTTACCGAATGTCCTAATGAAGGCTTATATATACATCTCGGCAAACGAGGGGAAGGGGGGACTCGAATACGGCCACACTTATTTAGAGAGTTGGACGCTCTACCAATTAGACCACTGAATAACGCCAATGAATATGTTTTTTTCTTCAGCCTGCCAAAAATTTGACCTAATAGCCCAAAACCCAATTCGGGCATCTTTTTAACTTATGAGCTTTCAAGATGATTTGATCTCCACTCTTCTTGGCCCAAGCCCAACTTATTCAACTAAATGCTTAAAAGGAAAAAAGAAAAATAAAATTATTGAGACTTCAATATAAGAATCAAAACCTTTAGGTAGAATGCAATCTACAGTTTAATAATTATCTACAAGGCGTTGGAGTTCTCATCGTGCGCGAATACAGTAAAAACATAGAGCATACGTTTTTAATTATTAACGAAAACTAACAATTAATTGATGTGGTGGTAAAAGGCCAATATACTACTAAGTTCTGGCCTGTACTAAACCTGTCCAAACTTCGACAAGCCGGTTTTGGCCCATAATACAAGTTAAGCCCAAAATCCACCCATACCAGCAGCAGCTTACCTACCTCAAATGCCATGGACATTATTAAGTGATTTAATTAGTAAAACGTCTAATTGTTCGGGCATGTTCGTGCTCGATTTCTCCTCTTTCTTAGATTTGAAATTAGATAAAATTTAAACTCACTCGATCTTAAGCAATTTAACTTTTTTCATACATTTTTCTATAAAAAGCATATAAAAATTTTGCTTTCTTGGGAAAGTTATATGAAATTACAATTATACCACCTGTTTATTCTTTAAAATAAAATGTATTGTGCATCTTTTGATAAGAATAAAATAATAGTGTCTATATTACTCTCTAAAATGTCTTACAAATTCTTTATTTGGATTTTTATATTACTTTTATTTAAAAAAAAGAAAAAGAAAAAGAAAAAGCGCACACACAAAAAATCATAAAACCTCCATTTATTTTGCCTAACTTATGGACTTGAATATCATTTTTTCTTTGCTTAAAATCATAAAACCCCCACCTATTATTAATTTGCTGAAAAAAAAAACAAACTCCACTAAAATTGGATAACCTTACTAAAATTAAATAACCTTTTGCGCTCAAAAAGCATTAGCACATTGCCTCCATTTCTCTTAATTTATTTTTTTTTTTCGGAAGTTTCCATTTCTGTTAATTTATCGTGGAATGAAACACGATACACATGTGCTCTTGTTTAATTATTTTATGTCAAAAATACCCCGGAGGTCAATATTAGAGTTAACTCGCTCCAACATATATTGTGTTTATATATATATATATGTATAATTGTATATCAGATTGCAGGAAATCGAACAAAGATTGTAGATACTGAAAGATTCGCATATTTCTCTAAATCTAAATTTAAGACACCAATTTGAAATTAGGTGCTTCTAGACGCAAGATAATATAGTACTATTTCATATACGAATATATACAAAAGCACACATACAGATATTCTGAAACTGACACATGAATTTATGTATCGTACTCTGTAAAGGCATTTCTATTCTTCTGCTCATACACGTTTATTTAAATCTCATAAAAGCATATATAGCTAGGAAGCGTGTTGCTCATTGGTAAAAAATGAATGTCCAAAGTTTTTGATTTGACCCAACTGCCCAACGTGTTTTCTGTGTTGGCTCCGGTGAAAAGACGAAACTGCCACTGCTTAAAGTTAAACAATTCAAAGATAACTGAGTTGACTCTTTTGGTCGGTCATCACAGTTTTCTTCTATGCAGTTTCTAAAACACTAAAATGAACCGTCTCTAAATAGTAGTTCATTTTTTTCTTTTTACATGTCCCAAATTAGTTGTCCACTTTGAAAAATCAAAGCATCTTTTCATTATATTTCCATCATTATCCTTTACCTTTTTAAAAAATTTCAAACTTTGTAACTATACATACTTAAATTGAAAAGGATAATTTGGTAATTTTAGAAAGGGACAATGCATTAATTGCATGTTCCCTTAAAAACTCCAATTTCTAGACATAGACTTCTATTTAGGGACGGAAGGAATATTATTTTTGGAGAGTATTGGATTGACCAGGTTCAATGTAATCCTCACTTTCCACAAATATACATAATAATAAAAAAAAAATGAAAAATAAAAAATAAATTGAAGAAGAAGTTAAAAGACCCCAATATAATCTTGTATAATGTGTGTAATAATTTTGAAGGCATGTTTAAGTAGAGGGACCATCAGTAGAAGTTGACAATAATGGAATTCTTGTCATTTAAAAAAGGTCATGCACAGATTAGTGGCGGAGGAAAGAACAAGTCATGAACTTTATAATATACATAGTGGTCCAACGTGGAACATTTTCTTACCTTTTTTATTTTTTAAAATAAATTATTTATGGTGTAAATTCCAAATAGAAAAAGTTGAGTCCAGCTTGAGTTTTATTCAGACTTGGCTTGTTTGTTTGCGAAGTTAGTTCGAAATTGTGATGAATTCAAAAAGTTCAGCTCAAGCTCGGCTCGTCATTATTTTTAAAAGTTCATATTTGATTCGGGCTTGATTTGTTTCATAACAAAAGTCGTTCGATTTTGATTTGAACGCGTGTTCAAAATCGTTTTAGCCTATTCCTAAACTTATATAAATCTTCATAAACCTATACAAACCTCTATTTATGAACGTTCGTGAGCTTACACGAGTTAAGCCTAATATTGTTCAAAATCGACTCATTTACTAAACAAGCCTAAAAATCAAGTTTGATTCTGGCTCATTTGCTTAATGAACAAGCCCAATCAAACTTTAAATGAATCGAACCACATATATTCATCAACAGTTCGGTTAATTTGAAATTTATATCAAAATTTGTTATACCCTTACTAAAAATCTAATCTTTCAAGTCATTTGAAATGGGGATTCGAACTTGAGTCTCTGGTCAGAAGCATCATATACCCTACAGGACAAACAAAACTGGGTGCATGAGTTGTTACCACACTTTAAAAAATAAAAAGAAGAAAGTGCCATAGAAAATAGGGCAACAGCAAGATCATGCCACATCATTGTACACTAGGGCATTTTTGTCAAATTAGACAAAGGCTATTATATTAACATAAGTAGATTAATGATTCTTTTTGGGGTTTAATGATTACAAGAATCAAAACATGGTGGTCTATAATTTAGTAACTACAATTCCTTGTGAGAAAACCCCATTTGCAGAAAAACATAGTGCTCCTCTGATCATCTATAGCAAAAGTTGGTTGGTCGTTAAAAATTAAGAAGTTGGTTCCTCGTTTATGTTCTAAAACAATTACAAAATTCTTGTACTTTATCATATAAATATTAAAATATACTAATTGAGTTTTTAATATTTTTATATGAAAAATGATACTTAACACCGAACCAATATATCAATTTGTTTCATCGAATTTATGTGTCTGTTTAGATGAAAGTTAAAATAATAACTCTAAATTATCTTTCTTTCGTTTTTCTCTCTCCTTTATCATCTTTAGCACTTATTTTGAGCAGTGGTGGTTGTCGTGCTTGGATGACCAGTGGTTGTTCGTATTTTGGGAAAGATGATCTACGTGTTTCAGTAATTGTTTTAATTAATTTATTGAGAAATATGTAAATTTTAATAAATAAATAAAGATAAACGTGAATCTTGATGACGTTATATACAAGATATCTATTGAATCTTGTGTTTTGTCTTTATTAATTTTATCAAGGAAATAAGTTAGAATCGGTGTGAGTATTACTGCTCTTTTTATATTGATTCCTCACGTTGAATTTTGTCTCATTAGTGCTCCTTCTGCGGCACAAATATTGTCAACCTTTTATTTTTGACTGTTCAAAATAATTGTCTCAATTTTAAAAAATATAATATACTAATTTTTTTTTTTAAGAGGAATGTTAAGGATAGTTACTTCTTGATTCAATCAAAAATGCTCATTGACGGTATCTTTCCTATTTCTTTGGACATTAAAAATAATAATATTTTAAGGACAAAATTACCCTTTCAATATTTAAATCTTTCTTGTTCCTTTTTCCTCATGTATATATAAACAACTAATCTTATTATTATTATTATTATTATTATTATTTTTTTTTTTTCAATTGGCTTTACTTTCACACGTGCTTTCACAAGCAGTTGGATTCTATATATACACAGGTTTTCATTATCATAAATTTTAGTTGAAGTAAAATTATTAATTGAGGTTTAGTTGTTGTAAAATTATATTGACTTATAGTTATTTTGTGAGGGGATGAAAAAATAAATAAATAAATTGAGTTTTAGTTGTCATAAAATTGTATTGACTTATAGTTGTTTTGTGAGAGGGAGATCAGATGAGGATAGCTTTGAAAAAAAAAAATAACAATAAATAAAAAAAAATAAAGAGTTATGCTGGTGATGTGATCGTAGTAAAGAATAGATAAAATAGGTGATATATGTATAAACCACCATTAAAG
>JAOTQH010262543.1:0-11162 GCA_025631255.1 Cornus kousa | reverse complement strand
GGAATTGACCCTTCTATTTGTATGCATCGCATACTTATGGAAGAGGATGCAAAACCATTTAGGGATGCCCAAAGGAGGCTTAATCCAAACATGAAGGAAGTAGTCAAAAAGGAAGTTGTTAAGCTTTTAGATGCCGGTATCATTTATCCAATCTCTGATAGCAAATGGGTGAGTCCTACTCAAGTAGTTCCCAAAAAGTCGGGAATTACCGTGGTTGAAAATACAAAAGGAGAGGAAATCTCTAAGGGCACCGCCAATTCATGGCGAGTCATAAAAGCTTCCTCTAAGGCTCAGTGTCGAGGAAGAAAAACCTTCGGATCCTGAGTATCCGGAGTCATAAAAGCTTCCTCTAAGGCTCAGCGCCGAGGAAGAAAAACCTTTGGATCCCTAGTGTCCAAAGTGATAAAGGCTTCCTTTAAGGCTCAGCGCCAAGGAAGAAAAACCTTCAGACCCCAAGTATCCGAAGTAACAAAGGCCTCCGCTAAGGCTCAGCGCCGAGGAAGAAAAACCTTCGGACCCCAAGTATCTGAAGTAACAAAGGCCTACTTTAAGGCTCAGCGCCGAGGAAGAAAAACCTTCGGACCCTAAGTGTTTAAAGTAATAAAAGCTTTCTCTAAGGCTCAGCGCCGAGGAACAAAAACCTTCGGATCCCAATGTTCGGAGTCATCAAGAGCCTCCAGCAAGGCTCAGCGCCGAGGAAGACCAACGTTCGGACTCAAGTGCCCAAAGTCACCAAAATGTCCTCTAAAAAGTTCAGCTTTGAGGAATAAAATAACTCGGAACCCGAGTGTCCGACAAACTAGAAGCTTTCTACTAACCAGAAGCTTTCTACTTTCCACATCCTGTTCATTCGGTCAATGAACCACAACACACAAAGAACCTTCAGACAGGAAAAGATACTTTGAATAGTACCATTCAATGATATGTACAAAAATCGAAAGCATTCATTCAACAAATATTAAAGTTAGGGCGTCAGGGCCTGAAAAGAGTTACATTATCCAAAAATAGACATTGTTTAAGGCAGTTATTAGCCTCTACTTCCTTTTCGGATCAAAGGGAATAGACCCAAATGCATTTACAATAGTAGGACTCAAAGTTGGAGGATTTAAGGAGTCAGGAGCTACAAGAGTAGATGAGCTTGGAAGATCTTCCAGATGAGCCTTCACCATCTCTGCAAAAAGTACCTCAGCCTCCTGAGCCTTCGGACCATCATTATCAGGGAAGGATACCCCTATATTCTTGTCAAAAGCATCCGGGTCCATTGATTTGGGGCCTGATCCTTGATTAAAACCAGATCGGTATACCTTCGTACTTAATAGACGCACAAACGCCGAGTAGCGTCCTTGCATCTGCCTCCTAGCAGTGATGCAGGTATTGATCGCATCAGTCAAGCGCTGGACTTCAGCCTCAAGGGAACTTGCCCTGGCTTCAGCAGTGGTCAGCTGCCTCTTGTAAACATCCTTAGCTTCAGAGGTAATTTTCAAGTCCAAGGCAACCTTAGAAGCTTTCTTCTCAGCATTTCCAAGATCTTTTTCTAGTTTCTTGAGGGAGAGAGATTGAGCTTCAGCTGTGGTGCAGAGAGCCATAGTATGAAACAGTCTCTACACCAAAAATAATACAAAAAGTAGGATGAGGAACAATACAGAAAGCAGGATGAGGAAAGTATAGAAATAACTGAAGGAGCAAAAAAGAAAGGTCGAACCTCTATGGCTTAAACAGGGGCAGATGGAAGCAATTGCTCTAACCCCAGTCTGCCAATAATTTCCTCATCCTTAGGAAGCCACATTCCCCTAGTAACTGCTAATGCTGCAGAAGGATCAGTGATCATAGAGTCGCCATCATGAAGAACTGATCTATCAGCCCTAAAGAAGGATGGTGTCTATAGAGCTCCAGTGTTAGCCAGGACATGTGTTCTGACCTCGTCCTCCGGTGCAACCTCCATAGTTTCCTTTCTTTTGTTCTTGGAAGGAGTCTTAGTCTTACCAGAAGAAGGTGGGTTTGGCCTCGTCTTTTTCATAGAAGGTTCTTCCACCTCTATCTCGTGCTCATTTGACCTAATTACTGCCAAGGGACGGTCCTCAGCAGCTTTCTTCTTCAAGGCTTCAGCTCTCTGTTTTTCCTCCTCAGTCATAGGGAAGCTATCGAAAGTGGGGAGAGAGAGGTCCATGAGGTCTGCCGCTTCAGCTCTGGATGCGATTTCTTTGAGATTAGCCGATGTAAGCAGATCCTCAACAGAAGGAGGCTCAAACCAAACTTTCTTCTCAAGAAAGAAAAGTCTCTTCTTGGCGAACAAAGAAGGAAATGCCATTGTAATAAGGCCAAGAAACTCATAAGTACACCGGAAAAATAAAACCCGAGAAGGAAAACAACCAGAACAATCTTTATGTAGAGAAGGAGCATATTCTATACCTAATTTCCCAAATTTTCTGGGGATTGGGAGCTTGCTCGATTGAGACACAGCCCACTTCCCTTTAACGATTATCATTCTTTCTTTCCACTTCTTTTCAGAAGAAAGGAGGTGTGTGCATATCCTATGATACGAAGGGGAAGTAAAGAAGAAATGGCCAGGTTCGGTCCCATGCTTAGAAATGGTGTAAGTGATTAGCAGGTCGGCAAGGGTCAGGTCAAGACTCTCCAACCTTCGGCGTACTAGGAGAGCCGAGATTACTCAGAAGAAGTTAGGGTTTACCTGCAGGGGGCAAATACCTAATTTGTTGAAAACCAGATGATAGAAAAAATGGAGGAAAAATCGAAGAGCATTAAGATGACCGACTGAGAGAAGCAACTCGTCATCTTCGACGCCCTCGCCAGCATAAAAGTCTAAACCCTCAGGGTATTCCACAATTTCAACCCCTTCGGGGATCTCAAAATCCTCCCTTATAGAGTCAATGGAGAACTCAATTCGACGAACGAACAAAATTACATCTTTTTCTTCCTCAGTAAAGATAAAATCAGATCCAGAAATGGATGTTTCAGTCGGAACTATAGGGACGTTTGATTGATCGTGCAGGATGCACTACAACAAATTTGGGTTCTTGCCACAGGACACTTCGTGGCAAAAGCTTTCAAATTTCGTGGTAAAAGCCTTTTAGCCACAAAAAACAGCTCGTGGCTCGGTCGTGGGTGTAGCCCCATCACAGAATGACAATAACCACGATTAAAAAATTTCGTGGCAAAATGTGAAACTTTTGCCACAAATTTGAACTCGTGGTAAAATACCTTCTATTGCCACAAAGTATTTCGTGGCTAAATATTAATAATTTCGTGGCAAGTAGCAATCTCGATATAAGAATTAATCGTGGCTAATTCAATTCTTTTGCCACGAAAATATTTATCGTGGTAGAATAGGTCTTTTCCCACGAAATTTATTCATGGCTATAAATTTAATTGTCCACGAATATATGTCGTGGCAAATGCCCAAAATAAGCCACAAAGTTTATTTGTGGCTATAATTTTAATTGCCCACGAATATATGTTGTGGCAACTATCCAAAATAAGCACGAAATTTATTCGTGGCTATTCAATTATTAATAAAATAAAATTTAATTTAATAGCCAAAAATATATATTGTGACAAATACAAAAATTAGGCCACATATTTATCATGGCACGATAAGAATTTGTAACAAACCTGTAAATTATTAACATTAAAAAATAATAATAATAAATAATAAATAAATAAATAAAAAATCACATCAACACGATTATGCAAGCAAATAAATACTTGATATTGCATAAGTTACACCAAACAAAAAATGTATTGTTTACAATATATATAATAAATCCCATTGCGTAAAAAAATGAATCTTAGCATCTAAAGCAATTTCAACTCCAATAATTTAAACCAAAATAAGCTAGTATCTTACATAAATGTATCAAAATCTTAGGCAAAATAGAGCTATAGATTCCTAAACAAAGGGTTCAAAGACTTGTACATACACTACTTAAACCATCTTAAACAAAAAGAGCTTGAAGTCTTGTAGCATGAGCCCATCCAAAAATCTGCAAAACAAACAATGAATAAATACAATTAGTGCCTATGTCAAAAAAAAAAAAAAAATGAATCCAAGAAAAAGTATAAATAGAAAATAAGAATATCAATTCATCTTCTAGAAGATAAGGAAAAATACAAAATAGAAAAGACAAAATACTACTATTAAGATTTATCACTAACAAGCTAAGCTTTGAAAAATCAACATCAATTAAGAATGCCTACTTTGTGAAACAAAATTGATCATCATACTTTTTTAGAAGCTTGTCACTACTTACTAACTTGAAATTTCTATCAGGCAGAGAATTAGACCATGAGTTTTAATAACTCAAATCACATAATCAGACTTTTACTATAGACTACTGAGCAATATAGTATACCAAGCTAGAAGTTACTAACTGTATTTTTAATCAATCGACTAGTTAGTTTTACATATTTTTAATATTAACTTTTTTTAATCTACTTTGGCTAAATAATTAATTTTTTAGACAATCAAAATTAACCAAACAAGAAGAGTTTAACCATTCTATAAAACCATACACAAGATCAATTCTGACATGGATACCTATAATTGCGATTTAGAAAAGGGGGGGGTAATGAAAATAAATAAATAAACCTGCTTAAAAAGGATAAAACCTTAGCACGCCAAGAAATTATTGAATTTAACTGTTAGTCACTATTTTCATTTGATAATGATAAGAAAAAGCTGCTCAAAAAAAGATAAAAAACTTAGCAAAGAGACTTGAGATTAGATAAGAAAGAAAGTAATGTTCACCTCATTCTTTTCATTTTCCATTAGTCTGTCTACTAGGTGAGATCCAATAAAGCCAGCTCCACCAGTAACCAAAATTCTCATATTGGACTGGCACCAAGAACACAAGTTAGTACTGACAAGGATATGGAGGCACAAAAAATTATAACTATGAAAATATAGTGGGTATGGTGATGTTGGTTAAACGGCGATTATTATACAACAGGATGAACTATCCATCAAATCATATGGTAGTCATAATGCTCTGTGGCTACTCAATCAAAGACCAAGAACATAGCTATTTCACCATTTACTGTGGGACACAGAGATTTCCAAATCACTAGTCTTCAATGCTTAGACTAAGCTCCTTTATGAAGTACAAATTTGATTCTTTCTTCAATTAATTTTTCATAACAGGAGGGTGAAGTATTAAATGCATCTAACAATGTTGACCATTAATGAATTTCACTAGGTTTAAGAGATCAAATAAATAGAAAAATAACAATTTCACTATTTCTGTCATGCTGGCTTCCTATCATCTCATTTCCAACCATAATCAACCAATAACAAGAAGCTAAGCCAAAATCCAAAGCTAACAATGTATTAACAAAATGGTAAAAACATAGTTTTATAACTTGAAACAATTGCATTCCAACAATTAACTTTATCTGAAAAAATTTCAAATTTTGCAAAGTTGTGGTTGTTATGTGATCACCATTAGAAGAATTCTTTGCCATTGCTTAGATCCCCCAACAAAACTCAATACTCTGCCACAGTTGGTCAATTTCATACAATTAATGTCTTATATATATCTATGTATGCATATTTTCAAAAAAACTAAAAATGAGACAATTCAATCAGACATATCAAACTAATCTTTATATCCAATTTCAAATGGAAACAAAAATTTTAAAAACTTCAAAATCATTTTCACATGTACATATGTATTTGAGATGAACACATTACAGATCAGGAAACATAAGATTATAACAAGACAAACCTAATCGTGAGGATAAAAAGAGCACCCAAAACCCTAATTTCTGTATTGATCCAAGAAACGCAAAGATCAACAGCTTCTATATAGCTATATATAGACACACCTACAGTGTATTAATAATTAAAAATGGAAACTTCTACCACCTAACACTGCCAACTCGAGTGCAACAGAATTGGAAAAAAAAAAAAAAAAATTACTAGACCTACCAAATCGTACATAAAGTGAGCATGAGTACCTAGACCTACCAAGGTACACAACTACGCTATATCTAGCTACACATCCTTGGTAATATACGCATCCTAACCATGTTCCTGAGACTCAAGCTCATATCATGGCACCATAATCATATATATATAATCCATCCTATCCAACTATAAGTAATCATCTATAAGTCATTCAACTTGTTCAGTTGACCTAACTTGAATATAAGTAGGAGTTAACATTTTTAATTAATCCATTCCCTTATACAATATAGGTAGGACTTAACTTCTTTGGTTAATCCGTCCCTAGAATGCCACCGTCCAATACCGGTGCATTAAACCATACAGTCTAATAAATGATGCCACAGATAAAATAGTACATCAATTAATCCATATATAGCATGATATAAATCATACAGATAACTATTTGCATTTATTTTAGCAAATCCAACAATTTAAATAGCATGTAGTTAACTTACATTCCAAGTAATTAACCTACATCTCAGATAAATTATATAAAACTCATAAACATGAATAAAATCATTTAAACATTTATTTAAATCAATTCATCCATTTAAACCACTTCATTTGCATTTATTTAACCAAATACAACCATTTAAATAGCATGTAGTTAACTTACATTCCAAATAATTAACCTACATCTCAGATAAATTATATAAAGGTTCGTAACCATTATTTAAAACTATTTCAACATTAATTTAAATTGTTAGTGCAATTAAATTAATTCTTCATCTAATTAAACAACTTATAGGTTATTTAATTCCCAATTATCCACATCCTTAGCACATATGGGTAATTTACGCATTCTGGGATTTCCCAAGTTCATTTAATCATTTAGTAATTGATTAAAAGTAGCTTTAAACAAATCTGGATGCTTAAAACCGAACATCCAAGGTCGCGGCCCAACCGAGTCGGCTCAGTTACTAATCGAGTCAGCTCAGTTCCAACTGAGTCGGCTCAGTTGGTGCTGAAAGTGTCTTCTTCGCCGGTTCAGCCCCTGTAAACCCTAAAACTCCATAGTTAAGAGTCCTAAGCTCCAATCTAAGTCCCATAAGTCCATACTAAATTATTTTAAGTGTTTTAGTATATAAATATTCAACTTAAATAACAGTTCATGCATCAAAAATCAAATAATAAAGAAATCAAGAACATGGAACTAAAAACATACAATCCCCTATTTTAGTTCAATTAAGCATGCATGATAATTCAGTTTAATTGTTTAAGTCTCCTGGAACATCCTAGGCATGTATAGAAACACAGATCAAAGGGAGAGAGTAAGAGAAGAACTTGCCTCTTAAGGATTTCAAATTGAAACCTTAAACTGTCTTCTTCCTCTGCTTTTTTGGTGACTCTCTGGTTGTCGTCAAGCCTCCTACTGCTTAGTCCTAGACCCTTGAACAATCCCTCCTTCCTTCTCTTTTGGATTCGGCCTTCACCCCTTGACCTAACCTCCTTCCTCCTTTTCTCGGTTCTCTCTCTTTCTTACCTCTGTATTCTCTCTCTTCCTCTAATATCATGTAATATATTTTTAAGCCCCCTCTCACAGACCTTATACTATTATATATATATACAACATAATAAACCTTAGTCCTAATCCTTCCCTAACTCCCACCATATTTACCTAAGGAAAAGGAAAAGAAAATATAAAATATATGTAAGTCTGCTAACTAAATTAACGTGATATATATATAGGCATGTATATATAATTATAAATTATATATATAATACTACTATTCCATTTTATTAAAATGACTATATATAAATAATAATAATAATAATTAGAAAACTCTCCTTATATACATATATACCCATATATATATATATATATATATATACAACCATCTATAGGTAAATATTCGTACTCATCTACCTCCTATCCAAGTAGTCCATGCGACCCATTGGGTTGGCCCATTACTACTATCAAAATCCATCATTAAAAATAAAAATAAAATAAAATAAAAAGCAATTAAATCATTTAATCCTAACAAATAATTACGACTAAAGCACACATCATTTAAACAAGTAAAACATCCAATTAATTAACTACACAAACACCTAATTAAATCAAATAAATCACATAAGCAATTAAGACAAATAAGCATATAATTATGTAGCCACATAAACACATAGTCATGTACGCACATAATCCCACACTTAAATAAAATGTAATAAAATAAATAATTAAATTTCCTTTATATTCTTTTGAAAACTAGGGGTATTACACATTTGTACCAAATAAATTTTTTTACATTTTTCTCGTATAACAAGTAAAATAAATATAATTATTTTATATTAAAATTTCACAACACAAGAAAAGTATGACTACAAACAATGACATTTTTCTAGATTTGCCACAAAAATAGTTACGTGGCAAAAGATCACATAATAGCCACAACTGAAAATTCGTGGCAAAATATGTCTTTTAGCCACGAGAAAAAATATTCGTGGTAAAATAACATTTTTCACCACAAAAATAGCGTCGTTGCGAATTACTAATAGATTTGCCACAAATATAGTTATGTGGCAAAATAGCATACAATAGCCACGACTAAAAATTCGTGGCAGAATAAATCCTTTAGCCACGAGACAAAAAATTCGTAGCAAAATAACAATTTTCGCCACAAGAGTAATATCGTTGCAAATTACTAATAAATTTGCCACGAAAATAGTTACGTGGAAAAAAAGCATACAATAGCCACGACTGAAAATTCGTGGCAAAAATAACATTTTTACCACGACTTTGTATGTCGTCCCTAATTTGTCGTGGCAAAATTGACATTTTACCACAAATTTGTATGTCGTCCCTAATTTGTCGTGGCAAAATTGACATTTTACCACAAATTTTTAGGTCGTCCCTAAAATTCGTCGCAAAAGGCTAATAGTTGCCACAAAAAGTTTACTCCATGGCAAATACAAATATTTAGCCACAAGAATTTAATTTTGTGGCAAAAACACTACTTTTTACCACGGAATTTTACGCGTGGCAAAAAATTTCGTGGCAAGAACCCAAATTTGTTGTAGTGCGGGGATAAGACAGAATAGGGAAAAAGACGAAATAGCGCATAGTGTCGAAAAACGAAAAATGTGAAAATGACTCGATCCTCAAAGGAAGTTGTCAATCCATGAAAATGAGTCTCAGAAATCATTTTCGAGCACTCAATATGACACTAAGCGATGAGAAAATGAACTCAGAAAAGGAAATTAAACGAAAAAAATTCATTCCTAAAATTTCAGGAAAATGAAAAGGAAGGGAAATTTGCGGGTCATGACACTTTACCCTGATTTTTATTTTTTTGGTGTTTGGTAAAGGTCTAGGTCAGGGTTAAGGATAAGTCCATCAAGCGAGATGCGTAAAATAACTTGCCAAAAATTGATACATAAGTTATTTTTGTTAACTTTTAATATTTTTCTCTTCGTAAATATTTTAAGATAACCAGTAATACCCCTCATTTTAAAAGGATAGTCTTGATATTTATTTTATTGTTTAATTGCATTTGAATTTATTTAATTGTGAATTTGTTTGATTTAATTGTGAATTATTTAAATGAATTGTTTATTTGGTTGTTTTCTTTAATTGGATTTTATTTTGTTTAAATTGACTTAATTATATCTTACATTGTTTTCTTTATTCGTTAATTTTTTCTTATAATGGTTTAAGTGTGTAAATTAGTTAGTGGGATTAATGTAGGGTTTTGTTATTTTTTTCCACGTTATAACGACTTAGGTTGTCGTCTCTTATTTTAATCAGAATTAAGTTTTAGAGGAAGCCTTTAAATACATCATTAGGGGTCTGTTTAGGGTTTGAGAACCCTATTCACGGTATATAGAGAATAGAGAGACGTATAGAGGAGTCTGGGAGAAAACAGAGGGAACACCGGAAAACTTAGGAGGAAGACGCTGAGATTTTTGAAACGAAATCTCACAGGCAAGTTTTATAACTACCTCTATCTCTTTAGCCTATGTTTTTTGCATACCTAATACAATCTTAGGATGAAATAAGGTTAAATTAATTTGGTTCGCACGATTAATTAAATTCAAAACAGTACGTATTCATGGTTTTAGTTTTGCTTATTGCTAACGGTTCTCGCTTAATTCTTGTTCTAATTGGATTCAATTAATGAATAATGAATTTAAATAACTCTAGGACACCTTGGAACTTAGTATTAACCAATAGGAAAGTTAGTTTGGAGGAATAAAGTAGCCGGACACCGCCAGAGTTGAAGAAAACGATGGAACAGGGGAAGAGCCTACTCTATTTTGAGAAGAGCAGGCTCACCAAAACACAGAGCAGGCTCCACCATGTGTGGAGCTGGTTCTTAAGGAATTAGAGGTGGCTCCCTTAAGGGGGGAGCTGGCTCCACCCTGATTAGAGGCTGCTCCCTCATTGAGGGAGCCGACTCCTTCGAAGGTTTTTCAGTTTTTGATTTTTCTGCGAACCAGGGCTATTGTGATTAGATTTTTAAAGTTTCAGGCTGATACAGGAGCTGTTCTAGGGGTTTTTAGTAAGGTATAAACCCTTAGTAAATTTTCAGAATGCATGGTAATTCATAAAATACCATAAGAAGCTAAAATAGGGACACAATCTAAAACTCTTAGGGAAGTTTTTAGGTCTATTTCGATGCGGAGGATTCAAATTGCTTAGTTTTAAATTAGAAATTGAATTTAGAATTTTATATTTAAATCGTGTAGTAGTGGTATAAGAGTTTAAGCATGTCAATTTTTATAAATTCTGTTATTGCTTAATAAGAAATTAATCGATGTTTTCAAAGAATTTTTTATATCAACTTATTGGATGTTATGGAGTAGTTACAAGTAAGCATTTTAATTCTGATAGTATTATTATTTTGCATGTTAATTCTGATAGTATTATTATTATGCTTATTATCGGTTACAGGATGGTTATATTTATTCTCTGCGTTTCAAGTTGTTAGAGAATCATGTACTGGTAGTATTGGACAAGCATGCTATTTACACATTCTTATTATACTTGTATTAGATATGTCGATATTGATACATATTCTGTCATCTATATTATCAACATTGGATGGATAGTTTGTATACACCGGTATGGGACGGTGGCATACTAGGGGGATTAGCTCAATACGCTAAGTCCTACCTACTCTGGGATTAAGGAATGGATTAACTACAAAAGTTAAGTCCTACCTGTATTTTGTGTCAGATCACTAAATAGTTGAATGACACC
>JAOTQH010262532.1:0-11162 GCA_025631255.1 Cornus kousa | reverse complement strand
GATCCATGGTGTTGAAGATGTAGATACGCTATGTGCAGACGCAATAGTACCTGAGTGGGCATAAGTGGAGGTTGGCTTAGATGATGCCTCCATTTGGTTGAAGAATTGCTTGAACTTGTCCAAATCAGCTTGAGTCAAGGTAACTATGGCAGAAGATGTAGAGGCAGATTTGTCAGGATTTGACAACGACAAGAACTACATAAGGCCAAATAGGGCCTCTACTCTCTCAAAGAGCCCAAAAAATCAACAATCCCCTCTAAAGATTTATAATTTCTCCTCACAACTCAACAAAAAGAGTGGTAATAATGGATAACCTCAACACACGAATAGAAGTCTCCTTTCCTTCAAAGGACCTATTCTTTTTAAGCCATAAACACTACCAGACGCTCAAAGGCGTCGTCCTCCAAACGTCCCAAACTTGGGCCCCCTTTATACATCCTCTTCAAGCCTCAACAAAACCTTTGGAAGACCTTGGCATAACCCACTTAATTCCAAACAATCCTAACATGAAATCCCAACAGTCCCTGGCCACGTGACAATTATCGTGGAGGGTTTATTTATCCGAGTAACTAATTAACATGGAGGGTTTAATTTGCAATATTTAGTAATAGTGGGTTTTTGTCTTTGAGTGCAATTATTTTCATTTAATGGAGTTGAAAATAATTAATGGAATTACTAGATCGGCCAAGAGTTGGCAAGATTTTTAAATAGGCCCATTGGAGCCAAGACAATGGTAGGCCCATCTAGATCCCATTCCTATCCTAACTTGGAGAGCAAGTCAAAGCCAAAGGAGAATATGGATTAGACAAGGAGGAGTAAGCCTACCCCACTTTTTCCAACAACCCTCAAATTAGGATTCTGCTCCACCTCTTAGGTTTGGATAGGAACCTGCAAAAAAGACACTCCGATGCTGAAGTCAGTAAGGGCATGGGAAATGCTTTAGTAGCATAAGACGAATTACTATTAATGTTGTGAGAGAAAGAGAAAGACAGAGAGAAATGGATGATGTGGTCGGCAGCTCGATCGCTACTGGATAAAACAGAGAAAGAGATTAGATAAAGTAGAAATATAAAAAAGAAAAAGAAAAAGGAGAGAATTGTGTAAAGGCTTGAATGAGATAATCAATCATTCATAACTCTAGTATTTATAGATAAAAAGAGCACATGCTCATATTACAAGAAAGAAAATTAAATCAAATTGAAATCAAATCACATCATATTCTATAAGCGTATTCTATGTCATATTTTATAGCATAATCAAATATCTACTAATACGGTAAGTCATTCCATAAATCATGGCTATCATATCTGCTGACACTCCCACTCAAGTTGGTGTGTGGATATCTAAAACGCCCAACTTGGACAATGTATTCTCAAACACAAATCTTGCTAACACCCTTTGTAAGAATGTCTATGCTGAGAGCTTGTGACAAATAGACTGCAAATCTGGCTAACGATGATTTTCCCTCAGATGAAGTGCCGATCAACAAATCAAAAATGTCTCCTCAGATCATAAAAACATTGTCTCCTCAGACTATAAATAACCAACAATGTCTCCTCGGACCATTTCCCTTCATAAACATGTTTAAAACATGTAGATGTAAGAAACAACAATGTCTCCTCAAATCTTTTCGCTTCATACGTATGTTTAAACAATGTAGATGAAAGAATCAACAATGTCTCCTCAGATCATAAAAGAAACAACTATGTCTCCTCAGAGCATTTCTGAATAGGTGGTGCCAAACTCGCAACGCTCTCATTGAGGTCGGGACACCCTGTCTACCTAACACCTCCCGGATGGACAATGTCACCTTAGACCATTCCCGAATGGGTGGTGCCGAACTTGCAATGCCTTCATTGCAGTCGGACTATCCTGGCTATGATACCAAGTAGAAATATAAAAAGAAGAAAAATGAGAGAATTGTATAAAGGCTTGAATGAGATAACACAGCTCTAGTATTTATAGATAAAAAGAGCACATGTTCATATTACAAGAAATGAAATTAAATCAAATCTAAATCAAATCACATCATATTCTGTGGCATATTCTATAGCATAATCAAATCTCTGCTAATACAGTAAGTCATTCCATAAATCGTGGCTATCATATCTGCCAACAGATAATTATTTTGCAGAGGCTTCCAATAGAATAGAGAGGTGTTAGATGTTTTTTCGAGTGTTGATCCTTGGTCTGATTTTATACCAGTCTTTGGGGTTGGTGAGTTAGCAATCATAGCTGTAAGATCGGTGATCGCACTAGATTTGGTACTTGACCGTAGCAATTGCTCAGCTGTTTAGATTCATGTTGCTGCATGACATTGTATAGCTGTCAAATATTTTCTTCTTCCACAGTTGCAGTGATTGAGTTGTTTTGGACCATCTGATCATAGCGGCATAATCATTGTGCATAAATAGATGTCGTGGTTTCATAGCCTATCATTCAAGCCCATTTCTTTACTGGTATAGTTCCTTTGGGGTAATTATCTGTTGCAGAGATAACATCCTCTGGTTCCATTCATGTACTACTTTGCACCTATATGGAGTAGTTTTTATGGAGTTCCTCTGTTATTGTTTGGCCTGAGTCCTGAGTGACCCGTTCTTGTACGACCTTCATTTTTTTGTTTCTTCTTGTTGGATCATGTTCCATACTTTTTCTTCTATATCCTGATTTTAAAGCTTATATAACAATAATTAATGTAATATATATATACACACATATATTTATAGGGGAAGTATGCCTTCTTAAAAGCCTTGCATATGATTGTTCTTTATAGAATTACCTTACCAAAAAAAAAAAAAAAAATTGTTGTTAAATACCCAAAATATCCTTAACATCTGTAGTACTTTTTTATATTTCCCAGGGATGAGAAGGTGATTTCTCGAGCAATTGACTTGAATGAGGAGCTCCACAAAGTACTTTCAAGACATAATGCACTTGTATTTGTTAGGTCAACCTCCACTCCGAATCATTTTAACCCTGAAGTAGAGGAAGAAGAGGATGCTGAACAACTTTTGCGGAGGTATGTGTACTTAACGAACCGTATATTTTTCTTCCTCAGGAATGAGATTACCTGGAGGGCACATCAAAGCAATATTCTTTGTTAGCTCAAGTATTTTCTTTAGTCTTTCTTTCAGTATAGGGGATGGTGTTGCATCACTCATCTGGAGATGGTGTTTATACTGTTTGACAGTTCATATTTTGAAGTTCTTGGATTAAATTATTTTCTGTATTTCACTGCAAAACTCAGCAGGATAAGAAAAGGGAAAGCTTGTGCACGGCATGAAGACGAAGAGCGTCAAATAGAGAAACCTTTTGGATTGCTTGGATCTCCTGTTCCAGGAGAAAGCCTAAACCGTCCACATATACGGCCACTGAGTTTGGAGCCATCACGAGAGCTCAATACACTCCCTCCTCCTGTTGCAATTCCACCCCCACCCGCAAAACATGTTGAAAGAAAGAAATTCTTCCAAGAGAACAAGTTAAATGATTCTGTTGTTTCAGGCCACATGAGGAGCCTCTCATTACATAGTCGCAATGCCAGCAGCTCGCACAGTGGAAGTACGGATTCGAGTGACTGATCATACTCTGAATAGGTCTGGTCTTCCTTCTATAGTTGCAGTTTTCAGGACTGGTGACCGAGCAATGGGGACTAATGGCGTCTTTCTTTGGAACTTATTGCTATTGCTGTTGGGTGGTAAATGAAGAGTGGTTATGGCTGTGCTGTTCGCAGCGAAAAATTGGAAGGTCCGGTCACTGGTAGGACTCGATATGTTTGTCTGTTTATTTTTTATTTTATTTTATTTTTTTTTCATGTATAAAATATCGGCTGGAACTGTGTGTGTGATGTCAAAGACTGACTTTTTGAGTTGTGTTACTCCGATTATTACCAATATCTCAGCAATTTATATTTTCCTTTTTCACTCTTCTTCTAGTGTGTGAATTATGATCCAATAGTAGTTGTAGTTACCTAGATATATGATTATTTTCTGGTTGTTTAAATATTTGTTTTTTTGAAAAAGTTTTGAAATGAACGCGATAATCTTCCTTTACGAAGTTTCTTGTATAAGCTTGTTAACAAAGATTCTTTCATAAGCTTCCTTAACAAAAGCTTCCCTACATGTTCTCATCATGAACTCTGAAGTTCAATTTTCAAAGTGCTCTATCCATATATGCTCTAGATCTTTTGCATCCGAATTCGATTTGGGATAAAAAAAAAAAAGAATCATCACACTATGCTCTACATCAGATAAAGTTGAACTCAATCTTGATTAATTTAGAGCATTGGGGTGGGGGCTCATAAATGATGATAATGGCTAGATCTGAGTCCTACCACACGGCATGTTATAGCGTCTGAGGCTTCGGCTGAAGACTTCCATCGAGTCTTTTCATTATTCTTGTGGATGTAGATGAGCTTCTGATCAATTCTACCTAGGATTTTTCCCTTGCTTGACTTCCTCGTGTATTGACGAAACATCAATCGTGTTGATGGATACGCAATATATACTTTATATTAATGTCACATTCATTAAATCAAGAATCACATGGACCACTTGTTGTATTGAAATGTGATATTATTTACACCATAACTATCGGCCATTTCTAGTTATAAAGGTTAGCGTGGCCATATCTACTGGAAGGGTGATGTGCATATAAGCTTGGAAGGGTGAAACTTTATAATTGAAAGGGTGATATGCATATAAGGGTTGCAATCATGAAGAAGGGTGAACCTTTCCAATTGGAAGGGTGATATGTATAAGGGTTGCAATCATGATGCAACACGTGGCTTCAGAAGAGGAAGTCATTTGGTAAAGTAGCTGCATAGGCAAGCAATTATCTACAAGTTAAAAAGTGCCTATTGAATGGGACATGTGGCAACTAACGAAGGAAGCACTTGCAATTAGAAGGTAGTGGTCCATTCCACTGACGGTTCCAAAATATGGCTAAAATCCACTCCAACAAAGCTGTAATTCATAAGAGATCATGTCTTTATACGTGTCAACATTATAAGAAAACTAAGGGAGACATCACACACAAATCAAACGTTTCACTTAGAAGCATCTCAACAATAGATGGAACTGCATGTCATAGGCTATAAGTAGAAGACGTAGAATAAAAGATATATCCACACTGAACAAACGACTCGTATTTTCATTTACCTGTCATTTCAATTCACGCACTTTATTTTTCCCTAGTGTAATATTTACTTTTCAAACGACTTAATTCTCGCACTTGTATTTCATTTTCTTTAATTTCTAGCGCTTGTATTTCAGTTCCCTAATTTAATAAAATTCATACTTTCAGTTCATTTCATTCTTCCAACAGCACTCTCACCAATATATTTCATCATTTTCCATTCCATCTCTCCATTTTTTAAGTTCTTTAACACAAAGGAAAAAAGAACCTTGCAAGAGTGATCATTCCAAGCTCTCCACAATTGCTTGATCTGCAAGTCTCTCATGACCAGATTTAGAATATAGTTTGGCATTATTCCATTTTTATTGAAATCTTAGCGAATCCTACCTTTCACCTTTTATGTGGAATGGACAGAATTTTTGTGGCGAAACATGGTGGCATGCCCACGCGGAACTTTCTGAAAAGGAGGCGTTACATGACTTGTGAAAAGAGACACGACAAGTCTGTTCAAGATCCTACCAAAGAAGAGGTGCAAGTAAACGAACTTTTAGTGAAAAGTTCACGAATTTCACCGGAAAGATAAAAATAGTATGGTTGAAAAGTTTGTGACCGCCATGTTGAATGGCCCATCATGGACAACCTCCGTGGCATTGCCGTTCATCGGAATGACAGAGTTAAGAACAAGCACGACCCGCTGGGGAGAGAGTGACCTCTATTTATCATGGAGTGAGGGGCAAGAAATGAAAATTTTGTACAGATATGTCCCGGGCGGCCCTTCAAGGCTCGAGCCATTATTATTATTATTAATTTTTTTTTGTCAAACTCGCGCCCATGCCCATGATTGATTTTTTGGCCACGCGCTTCCAAGCTCATGTATGCCCTAGGTGTGTATTTTATTTTTATTTATTTATTTATTGTCCCTAGCTTTTCAAAACACTAAAAAAGCTTTGTAGGCCTTTCTGGTCAGTTCAGTGCTTTGAGTTGCCAAGTATAGCATTTTAGTTCATTATTGAACAACCAGTGCTTCGAGGTCGATTTTTGATCCGACAGTCGGATTAACCTATTTTTTCATTTGAAGCCAATTCCAAGATTTTGGAGTGTTTTGGAAGTATGAATTGAGAATAGCAATTATTGGATAACAATTAAAAAAAAAAATGGCTAGAATAAGAAGGGGGGGCTTGGTTGGGCTTGAATTCCCCCAAATATATATATATATATATATATATATATATATATTTAGCAAACGTAAGTTTAGGCTAATCCTCAAAAAAACAAATTAGTAGTAGTATTCGCCCCAAATATTAACCCATCCAAACAAGTTTAAGATTTAAGCCACAATTTTAAAATAAATGCCCTAAACAAGCCTAAATATTTTGTAACCTTTGATTTTACATATTTATCTAGATTATGTTGTGTAAAAAAATAAAATAAAATAAAATAAAATAATTTATGAAATTGTGTTATTAAATTTATGTTTAATATTAGTCATGTCAACAATTCCCGAATTCACCTTGTAATCATAAACTTTATTGAGAATATATGTAGGTTACAAGATTTGGAAGGAATATAAGTAGAATTTGGTTACAAGATTTGGGAGAATATTTATGATTCTGTTGATAGATTAGAGGGATTAAACTCGTCTTAATTTTTCGACAGGTCTGCATGGACAATAACACAATTAGTAATGCTATTATCACGACACAATGAATAATGAATGCAATTATGACGTAGCCAACTCTATATTTCTCATGAGCTCCAATTAAGACATTTTGGGCTCCCCTTTAAATGAGTTCACATTAGTTGTCATGAACTTTGCATTAAATTTGCCCATTTTTCTTTTCTTTTCGGAAGGTCATTAAATTTGCACATTCTTTAGCTCAAAACATAATGCACTAATTATATCACCACATAACTAATATTAAAATAACCCATTGCAAAAAATTTAGTTCAAAAAGATTTCATGACAATTGTCAATCTCATGGTAGCATTACTATAAAATAATTCCATTAGCTCATGTGAGAGGTTCTACATCGGTCATACTACAATTATTGGTGTCATCAATCAATTATATCTTATCATATAAAAAAATATATATATTTATTTAGTAGGTTCCATCAATTATTGGTGTCATCAATCAATTATATCTTATCATAAAAAAATATATATATTTATTTAGTAGGTTCCTTCTTTATTTGTAAGCATTTAACTAGTTGATGATAAATCGTCATCAATACTCCGACAACATTAATTGTGTAAGCATTTAACTAGTTCATGATAAATCGTCATCAATACTCCAACAATATTAATTATTTCTCAAAAACGTCGCTATAAAATTAGGGAAGTAATTAAAATCATGAAGCAATTTCAAAAACGTATTAACACCGTTTAAGAAGGTCAAGAATTGTACGGGATCGTCGAAGACAAATTGTACTATACGATAACAATGTTGTGAATGTTTCGGGAGACATACTGTACTGTACGAGAAGCAGGAATATGTGGTTTGGGAAGTCATCGGAATGAAAATATGGGTTTAGTAGCTAAAGATGAAGGCAACACAGCTCCACCCCAGAGGTTAATTTATATATATGTTTAGGGTTTTATGAGTTTGTTTTTAAGGATAATTGATTTTTTTTCGTTGAGAAAACAATTTGCTTTTTTTGGATCATGTTGAGAAACAATTACAATTTATTTTTAATTATTGCGGATGTGATAAAGCCACATCACCTAGCGTCAAATTCGGGTAGCCTTACAACATTATTACCCCAAGTAGGAAAGACAAAATAACAGTCGAGATCATAAGAATTGGTCGAGGAGTACATTGTTCCAACCTAACCACGAATCATCATTCAACGGGCCCAGAACCTCGAACCGACCCTACCACGAATCGTCGATCGACGGGCCTAGAACCTCAAACCGACCCGACCACGAATCGTCGATTGAAGGGCCTAGAACCTCGAACCGACCCGACCACGAATCGTCGATCGACGGGCCTAGAATCTCTAACCGACCAGACCACGAATCGTCGATCGACGAGCCTAGAACCTCGAACTGACCTGACTATGAATCATCGATCGATGGGCCTAGAACCTCGATCCCACCCGTCTACGAATCATTGATTGATGGACTACGAGCCTTGATCTAGCCCAGTCATAAATCAGAATGAAGAATAGATGGTAGGACTTTTCGTTATCAGGGGAATGCAGAGGGGACTTTGGAATGGAGGATAGAAAACTAGTCAAGTCTTACAAAGACAAGACTTAATTCGAGGACCAGAGTGAGAGATAACCGGAGTAGTACTGAAACCGTTACACCTAGTCCTAGCTAAGTCATTTAAGGATAAGCGTTACACTTGATAAATGGGACCTAAAGGATAGAGATTAGGGCAACGTGACCTTTAAAAGTGCATGGGCCCTACCCTATCTAGAAGGAGGCCCAATAAGTGCCTCTTAAATGACCTAAGGCTATAAAAGGAAGGAATGAGAAAGATTAGAGGCAGGCTCTTTGGACCATACACTCCAGCCGGCATCTCTCCTATCATCACTTCAGTCTTTTCTTTGGGATAGTTTTCTCCCCCTTCCTCAGTACTTCTATTTTCCTCACATTGTTTTAAGTGATATATCCCAAGTCCTTTGACTATTCAACTATATTTGAGAAACAGGTATCTACATTTAGCGACTCCGCTGGGAAATATCCTAGCAAGTAAATGAATCCAGAAGAAACCCATCCACTACCGGCACAGGTAGAGGTATCCGCCATCAGAGCCACCAGTGCCAGAGTTACCAACACCAAAGTCATTAGTTCTAGATCTCGCTCCTCAAGGTCGAGGCATAGATCTAGCACAAATGCCATCTTAGAGATAATGCAGAGCATCAACCATCAACTGATGACCCGAATGGAGAAGTTCGAGGAAGCCCTCCACGCTTTTGACAAAAGGTTTCCAACTGCACTGACTATAGATTAGACAAAATTGATCCCACCGAATCAGATGGCACTTGACGCCACTACCCCAGCTGACACGCATCTCCCTCCACAAAATGAACAGCCGGTTATGACACAATCACCAATGGGTCAAGTCGACAATATAGATCTACTCTTGCAACCTACTCTGGAACCTTACAACCCCACACTACAGGCAACTCTTGGAGCCCCTCACACTTTCCCTTCTAGGGGAAAGGAATCTATGTTTTACTCCCCACCCACCTACGCACAAGCCAACCCTAAAACACCACTCACTTTCCTTTCTCATTCTTACTCTGCCCCAAAAGAGGTTTTTATGCATTTTGAAGTTCGCGACCTCTTCAAAAAGAGTACTCCAGCCTCTAGGGCCTTGGATTTTGGCAGTGAACCACCCTACCCTCGAGCCATCGCACAGACCCCTTACCCACAGGGATATTTGGTCCCCGAATTTCCATAGTTTAATGGCAAAATTGGTGATCCAAGGGAGCGTGTCATGCGTTTCATCGAATCCTTAGGGCATTTTGGCGACAATCATATGGTTCGACTACGGGAATTTTCCAAATCCTTAACAGATCGTGCATACCATTGGTATTTCAACCTTGAGACTGACTCAGTCAGCACTTGGGAGCAACTGAAAGACCGCTTCCTGATCGGTTGGTCAATCGTACATCAACCTTTGCAATAGCACGAATCATTATAAAATAAGGCTATTGGTCGGGTAAGTCGAACCACTGGGACTGCGCTAATCTATGGCAACCAAAGTGTCTAGAGTTATTTTAGAGTGATAAGGGGTGTTCATAGAGGTTTTGTTGGTTGTCACTTAAGCTAGGAAATTAAGATGCATAAATTAAGAACTTGCAAGAATTTAAAAGAGATGAAATACAAATAAAGAGGACTAGGGAAGTGAATCTACCTCCATCCCTATACACATGCGAGATTGAGATTAAATTGGGAAAATCAACATAAATTATGGTCATGATACATAACAACCCTTGGTTGCTATAATATCTTCAAGAGGTTCATTAAATCAAAAACAAGAATAATCCATCAAAGATTCACATGCTTGAACTACCTAAACTAGGGTGTAGTCTTCAACATGCTCCCTAAGCCAAAGATTATCAAGCCCTTAATTAAATGATGAGAGCACACAAAGTTAAGAATCAAGTATAAACCATCAAAGGGCATCCTAAGCAATGATTTATCAAAGTTCTCAAACTCCATGCCATTAAAACCATTCCATGATCTAACTTCCATTGTCACTATGGAAATGCAAGCAATATGATTAGGAAGAGAAACCATCTAAGACAAGATGAATAGCTCAAAATAATCATGTATAGACATTAGAATTCATTACAACACATATGATGCTCTAGATCATAAAATCACCAACAATAATACATTGAAATCCCAAAAGTAAAATCTACACTAGAACATGCTTACAAGGGAGGGGCTTCATCACCTCCCTAGAGAAGATTTAGTTACCCATGGATGCTCTAGAAGAAGGAAGAAGCTTGCTCCATCCCTCCATTTTCGAGCTCCCTTCTTCAAGCTTGAAGAACTCTATCTCCTTGCTCTCTTCTCTCTCCAAAATCTGATCCAAAGTGTAGGATAGAGATTGTGTGGCTTTGCTTGCCTTATCTACCTCCAAACAAAGCTCTCTCTCTCCTCCAAAAACATCCCCAACCACTCCATAAAGAGGGAGATCAAAAATGAGGGAATTAAGGTGCAAGTGGCTGATTTCCGGAGGTGCAATCTGCCCAAAATTCGAGCACTCGAGTTTAGGTGAAAGGAATTTCGAGCACTCCAAAATTGGGCAGAATGCCCTATGCTTGGCTTGCTCCGCCCGGACCTACTTTGGTAAAATGGTCATAACTTTGCGCTCCAAACTCCGAATGATGAATTGTTTAAATATTTAGAAAGCTAATTCATAGATTTAAATATTTCATGTTTTGGTGGAGATCCAGTTCTCAAGTCTGGTTGGTCGAAAATGAGGAACAAGGCAGAACTTCATTGCTGCCAGGCAGTTCTGCGCACCTCTGGTAACAAGGCCATAACTCTCTGCTCCGAGCTCC
>JAOTQH010262513.1:0-11163 GCA_025631255.1 Cornus kousa | reverse complement strand
GAGAAAGTAAATATACCACGTTCATCTCCTTGTGGAGAGAAACGCGGGTCTATAGATCCGCAAAAAATTCTTAGCAGAATCTATTCCAATTCTCATCAAAAGTTTATATTTTTAATACCCATGTTTCCAACATTAAAGACTCTGCAGTGGCTCGAAGAATCATCCTTGACTGGGATTTACTCCAGTCCATCATCAGGCCACCGCCAGAGCCGGATTGAAGGTCTGAGGCTCGGCCTCTTGCTTGGAATCACCGGATGCACACGATTGACTGAGACAAAGTTAGTCTAGAGTTTACTTTAGCCTATATTTGTCTTAGGGCAATTGTTGGATTGGGCTTGGCTTTGGGCCTGACATTTCTGGTATAGAGTGGGCTTTGTGAAGCTTATCTGTTTTTGTTTGGGCCTTTGCCTTGTATATCTCTTCTTTTCAATTCAATACAACTAACTTACTTTCTGAAAGAAAAAAAAAAAAAAAAAGGATTTATTTTATTTTATTTCTGTTATGTCTGTTAATTGCTGCGAAAAAAAATGCGAGTCCCACTCATGGTTATTTCTTTACATGAAAATACCTCCCCTTTGTATTATGCATTATTTCACATGGAAGCTAAAATACAACTTCTTAGTCCCCTTGTATTATTACGCAACATTTTACATAAAAGTTCAAATTTGAGGTCTTATAGTTTTCAACAAACATTTTTCATGTAGAAATAACAAGAAAAGAAGAGAAATACAAAATTCTCAAATAAGTTTGGATAGTAAAAAGAGGGAAAAATTTTAAGGAATGTAATTTTCGCTTCCCATAAATTTTTTCTAAAAAACTACAAGAAAAAATTTCATTTGTTGAGAAATTTTCAATAATTTAATATAATGTATTTTATTTTCCTGTAAGTTTCATGCATTATTTTTTCAGAAATGAAAAAAAAAAAGTAACTTTTTTCAAATAATGAAATATTACTTCTTACCCTTTCCACTTGGGAAAAAATAAAAATTCATACGAATTAAAAAACTATTTTCCTTTCATTCACTCAAATTTCACTTTATTAATTTATACTAAATGAATTTTATTCCCCCCTTTTTTTTCCTTTTCCCGAATACAAGTAAATGAAAATGATATCAGAATATGATGAGAATGTTATCGAAAGACAAATATGCCCTTGTATTTAGTTTATAATTACTAAATAGTGGCGCTTATTGGACTAATACTTCTTTTATTTCCATGATTGCATCCATAGTTTCCTACTCAGTTTCCAACGCCCCCATTTGTTCACTTCTCTCTCTAAAACTCATTGGACTCTCTCCTTTCTGTGTTGCTACGCTCTGAAACCCTAGATCTCCATCATCTGAAATCGGACGATAGCTCACAGAGATCGCTTCGACCAAACAGAATCGAAGGCAAGTTGTTGAATTCAAAGTCTTTGACTTTTCTGTATTTACCATATAGTGAATCTATATGTTTTATGTTCATATTGCTTCAGATCTCTACAATATGTAGTTAGGTTTTGATGAATCTATTTCCGGACCATAATTATTCTTAATTCACAGTTCAATCTCAAGAAAACGTTGAAAAATATATATAAAAAAGAATGGAAATTTCGAATTCTACGTGTTAGCTTGCTTCGTTTCGGATTAACAACTCTAATCAAGATTACAAACTTCAGAGTTGAATGTAGGTTCATGTTGTCTTATAACCCAAATAGCGAAACATCTAAGATATTTCACACTTTTGTACACTATTAGTATTTATACATCTGTTATTAATTTTTTTTTTTCTTTCGTTCTCCGTATAAACCAAACAGAGATATTGATTATTTTGGATTTTGTTAAATTGAATTCAGAATATAATTATTTTTGCCTATCGTGAATTTTGGGTAATATATCAATTGTATTGTCTTACAGACTAGTTTATCGAATTTACTGAAAATGCTTGGTGATGGTGAAAACCCGGCTGAAAGCCAAAACCCTGATACTGAACGGGGAAATTCTACAATTGATGCACTGGCGCGAAAAGTTCAAGAATCACTCTCTCTGGCCAAGAGACACAAGTTTTGGGAAACCCAACCTGTTGGGCAGTTCAAGGATCTTGGGGATGCAAGTTTGTCCGAAGGTCCCATTGAACCTCCAACGCCTTTGTCTGAAGTCAAACAAGAACCTTATAATCTTCCCGGTCCATATGAATGGATCACTTGTGATATGGACTCTGAGGAGATGTGTGCTGAGGTTTATATCCTTTTGACCAACAACTATGTTGAGGATGATGAGAACATGTTCAGGTTTAACTATTCGAAGGAGTTTCTTCGTTGGGCACTTCGCCCCCCGGGTTATTTTAGGAGCTGGCACATTGGAGTGCGAGTCAAAAGTTCAAAAAAGTTGGTTGCTTTTATTACTGGTGTTCCTGCTAAAATCCGGGTCCGCGATACTGTTGTCACCAAGGCGGAGATCAATTTCCTGTGTGTTCACAAGAAGCTTAGGTCGAAAAGACTTGCTCCTGTCATGATTAAAGAGGTGACTAGGAGGGTTCACTTGGAGAATATCTGGCAAGCAGCCTACACTGCTGGGGTGATTCTTCCTACACCCATATCAACTTGCCAATATTGGCACAGATCTTTAAATCCAAAAAAGCTTATTGATGTTGGGTTTTCAAGGCTTGGTGCGAGGATGACAATGAGCCGAACAATAAAGCTGTACAAGCTACCAGATTCAACAGTCACTCCTGGTTTCAGAAAGATGGAGCTACATGATATTCCTGCAGTTACGCGTCTGCTTAAGAATTACTTGAGTCAGTTTGTTGTTGCACCCGACTTTGATGAAAATGATGTGGATCACTGGCTTCTTCCAAAAGAGGATGTTGTGGACAGTTATCTGGTTGAAAGCCCTGAGACTCACGAGATTACTGATTTTTGCAGTTTTTACACACTTCCTTCATCGATTCTTGGCAACCAGAACTACTCAACTCTGAAGGCTGCTTATTCTTACTATAACGTGACTACAAAAACTCCATTGCTTCAGCTGATGAATGATGCTCTTATTGTGGCGAAACGAAAGGACTATGACGTTTTCAATGCCTTGGATGTTATGCAAAATGATTCCTTTCTGAAGGAACTGAAATTTGGGCCAGGGGATGGGAAACTCCACTATTACCTCTACAACTATCGAATAAAACATGTTTTAAGACCATCAGAGCTGGGGCTTGTGCTTTTGTAGTTGGCAGTTAGTTTCTGCATCCTCCAATGAGGACATATTTGGTCAAGTATGCTGATTACTTACTTTGCATCAAGCGTCATGTTATACTTTGTTGACAATGCATTGTAGGATTTAGATTTTATTGTTCTTGTGAAAGATAAATTTTGTGAACTTTTGTTGCTCTTCATGGGCAATTCTCCAATGTTGAGCTCCCCATGCATTGTTAAGACTGAAAGAAGGCTGGTATGTCAAACTTGTTTTTGCTTTTTGTGTCCTGTTTTCTGCTGATACATGATCCTAGTTTGTTGTCATTGTACTTTTGTCACCTCTGACTCTGATTGATGCCTGAGCAAGAGTTAGAATTAATTCTCACATACCACTGTTTATACTGCTTGAACTGATTGCTTGAATTTATTATATAATGTGTAACATTTGATACTTCTATAAATGAATAGCATGAATGAGAAGATCTAAGCTTGTTTGAGTATTGGATTGTAGAAACTCTAAGGAGGTACTTATCAAATGTTTGAAGTGAATGCAATTGGAGTCTCTGTTTGTTTATTTTATTAAAGCCTAGATTGTTTGCTTTAGTATTAAAAATTATTCTTTTCAGGTTCAATCTCTATCATTGTCACTAGCCAATGGCTTGTGCATGTCATTGCAATGTTCTGGCTTCAAGCCTGCATGCAGCAAACATCTTTCGCATATGGCCAACATTGTTTTGTTGCATCCTGCATTGGCTGTGTGCTCAAGATGTTGAGGCTCAGCATCAGCAATCTTTGTTTGAAAATTTGACTTGTTGGTTTTGCTTGAATAGATGATCTCAACTGTTAGATTTTGTTCATTGTAGGTAAAAGTACTGGAAAGGAAAAAAGGTATAGGAACTGGATGCTTATTCAACCATACTAGTATTTGGACATAACTTTTTAAAAGGTGACTATGGATGCTTGGTGCCGAGGAAAACTTAAATGCTCTGGGTGTAGTAATGACATGGTATCTCGCACTAAATATACATTGACACATAAGTAAGAAAACATCTATTCCTATTGTCGGTGTATAATTAGTGTGATATTATGTCATCAATACACTTAAGAACATTTAAGTTTTTCTCATTGGTGACAATATCGCAGGAAGTTATTCCTCCTCACTGGCTTTGCAAGTTGAACCAGGGGAGAGGAGGGAGGAGTTGCAGTCGGGCCTGAATTGTTTCGATTCTAAACCACCTGTTCTTAGGGACCGTGGTGGAGACTAGCCTAGTTGCAATTCTTCCTATTATAGTTTCTGGGTTCTTATGAAATGTGGCCCTGAGGTGACAATGAACACCCAACTCCTTGGAGTTTATGTTTCAGAATCATAATCTTGTATGTGGGCATGCTTAATAGCAGAATGATGCTCCTGCTCCAACTTAATTAAGTTGTTAAATGTGATAGTAGTGTGTGTTGCTGCTACACCTACCAAAGAGCTTCGCCAAGAGATCTTGACAGCTTTTCTTACCAAGGGTATAATCTCAAATATAGAATTCTTCTCATACAGCTGTAGTATGTATATACAACTAACACACATATTTGTGTGTATAAGTCAAGATGAGACATGTCTCCAGTCTTTTCATTACCCTATGAACACTGAATGGATTGGTGAGAACATAAGGTTGGTGAGAACAGTACGCAATGGGTGCAGTGGAAGACCCGGTAGGAAGGTTACTGTGTTAGGGAGTTGCAGCGCTACCGAAGGAGTTTTTACCCTTCTACGCCAAAGGGCTGGCCGAGAAATCCCGCCCGAAGGGGGCCGGTGGGGCTGAACGGAATGGGTGAGTGCATCGCTTCTTTCCATTAGCTCTTTTTTCAATCGACCACTGGGAAAGAGAGGTCGTGTTCAAGTTTTGCTAGGGAGAAAATGGCAATAATGGCGTGTGCCATGGGGGATAAAATAAGGGATATACTGTAATTTACACATTGATAACGAAATTTTTTATCTCAATCTCCCAACTTTGAGAATCGGCTCGTGTATATTCATATATACACAATAAATCATTTGTTAAGAAAGTAAATATCGATGTTGATCCTGCCTAAGCGAGGTACCAGGAAATATGGACAACTGACAAAATCACACTTTAATCGTTGACCAAAATCACACTTTAATCATTGACCAAGTACTGACTCCTAAATTTTTAAGGAATGAAAATGTTTTTGCTTCAATAAATACAAAGTTCAGAGTGCATTCCTGTAAGGCAGTAAAAACTAGCTCCTATTTGATAAAAGAGAGCTGATATGACTGCCACCTAAATACTGTTAAATTTATGCACGGGATCATAAATTTCAACACGGCGACTCTCATCACATTTACACGGCCGTCACTTGAGCACAAAGAAGCACATCACCTTGCGAACCTGTAAAATCAAGCAGAAAGAGAATTACCGATACAATTAGAAGGAAAAAAGGAAACTAAAATTGAAGAATGCTGCACTTCCAGTATTACATTGTCCATAAATCTCTTTCACTAGTTGTAGCAATGACTCGGTATCTTCTGCCATCCTTGAGACTCTTTCTGCCTCTTTAACTGCTTCAGCTGCCACAAATGACTTGTTTTCTGCATCTGCAATCTTGTAGGCAACAGTTGTCGCAGCTTCTTGTACTGTCTCACTGCAGATGATTACCCCAGAAATATGTGATGGTTTTGGCCTGATATCTTTTTGTTTTGGGATAGGTGTCTTCGCACCCAATGCTGCATCTTTCTTAATCTTGTAGCAGTTCCTGACCTGCATTTTGATAGTATTGAAATATAAATGACAATGGCTAACATCTGTTGAAGCAAGCTCCAATATAAGAAAATCCATAGCAGTAATGACAATATAAATCACAGTTCTTGTTTTCTTTTCTTTTTTCCATCTTCTTTCCCAAAAAATTATATAATCGAGGAAAACCAATGTCCATCTTATCGCATGGCATGGTTGTTCAGGGTTGATTATCTTACCCTTGTAGGAATCAAAATAATTAGACAGTTTAGTCACCGTCTGATTGGTCAACAAATCAAATTGAATTTGATCAGTCCAAGTCAAATATTCAACACCAAATGTAGGTTTCATCAGCTGATGATGAAACCTAATGGTGGGTGCAAAATACTAGTCACAACATGACTAGAAGGGTTAAGTTTATATGCAAATATGCAATAATGGGTGGGTGCAATCTAAAAATGGGACATGTCACCATCACCAAGATATGTCTATTCTTCAGAGTTTGACAATTTAAAATTAAAATTAAAATTTAGTTCTATATGGGTGACATATTAATTTCTTTTTATATGAAATTTAAATCAACCAAATCACAGACTTCAGTAGCAAGCACCAATCTCTATCTATAAATATAGATGTCCACAAATTGAGGACGGAGAAAGAAAAAGCTCTTTTTTGGCAGGGACACTATTGATTATAGACACTTGTTGGTGACCCTCGGGAAAAAATCTTGTGCACTTGGTGCCATGACCTCAAAGGGTTAGCCTGGTCAATGAGCAGTGGCTCCATTAAGCCCATGACTTGTTCAGAAACCTCATAGATGATAGACCGATGCTTGCCAATCTCGAGTGGTTAATAGCCAATAACCAGTTATGGATCCACTCAGTGAGTCATTAGGATACATCCGTTGCATATGCATTTCTTGATATACTTGTGTGACTGATGGATAGCTGATACTTCTTCCATCCCTTCAGGGGATTCCGACTTTTATTACTCCGTATTAATTTGGCAAAGATTTCAAAACCTAAGAATAATTTAAGTTTCAAAAAGGGGACATTTATTACATGACATCCCAAAACAGAAAGAGAGAGACTACTATTTTGGGAGGGGGAGAGAAATTACTTTGTATTCTGGTTACAGTTTTTGGATCCTGTATCATTATGTTGGAGAAGGAGAACTAAATCCATTATTGTTGCTCATTGACTATATTATTACTTTTTGATTACCTGCGGAGACGATAACAATTTATATTGGAAGCAACATATCAATCTTTCCTACTGAGCATTCACGCTCACCCCTTATTTCCCATTTCAGATGTACAATTTCGGAGAGGACAATGGCTCCCATCTGGAGCTCACCTAGGGTTGTGTGAAGTTCAGTAAACTTTTAAAGGGTCTTTGGATTTTTGCAGTTCTGGTTGCACATATGATATAGTAGTATTGTTGTAGTTAGACAATAGATGTGAAGAAGACATGTAAACTTTGAAAATATGAAACTATTGAATCTCTCTATGATGATTGGTATCTTTAGTTTATTATTATTTTATTTTTTACAAGTAGTTTTATAATCCTATTATCATACCTTTTTACTACCTAAGGGGATCCGGTGTGACAAACACAACAACCCACCAATCCTCTATCACCCAAGCTTTGACAACACCACCAAACCAAACTTATTTACAATCATCTCCACCTTAATTCAGTGTTGTGAATGCAAGTAGCTGTGCAATCAAGTAACGAGAAATATGGGAGAGGAAGAGGGAGATTACAATCTTGACTTGGTATTCTTAGTTGGTGAAGTAAGTTGTTTTTGACAATGGGTCAGTCAGAGTAAAATATGTGATGGGACGGGATGTCTTACTGTGAATTAAGAGAAGTTCTTTGACTTCCAAACACGCACATAACACAAACACAAATGGGTACATATATAGTTTAGAAAAACTATATTTCTTACTTTCTTTAAATAAAAGTGTTTATTTATACATGCGTACATGTTTGAGCATTTTCCAAACCACATATCTGTCTCACTATTGAACCACTTTGAATTTGATTAGGGGGTGTTAGAAAATGCTGGTGGGCTGGCTTCAGGGAGAGAATAGAAAAGGGAGAGCTGATAAATAGTGTCTAAAGAGATTGATGATGATTGAACTGGTTTATACACAGAATAGAAGACGAAAAGCAAAAGAAGACAATCATTTGTGACTTTGCCAGCTGTTGAACACCATTACAATTGGCACTTGGCACTATTACCATACAGGGCATCACTGTCATGTTTTAAAATTCAGGGACGCTGTGTTTCTAGACCATAGCATGGCAGTAAAGAGAAACTAATACAATTCAAATTAAATGTAAAGAAGTGTAATATATTAATGGCCATTTTCCCAAAAGAAAGAACTATGATGCACAAATTTTGAGAAATTGGAACAGCTGTCATTTTCTAACATCATATCAAATCTAATGCATATAGGTGCAGAAGCATAAAAAAAACGAAGTAAAAGATGCCAATGCCAATAGAAAAGTACGCGATTATCTATGTGGTTTGCAAAAGCCATTCAAAAGGGCGAAAATTGATCACATAGCAAACTGAGAACTGTGCAATATCAAAGATACTTGCAGTTGAGGATGAAGAAAGTCATTCACCTTTTCAAGTTTCCCTTGCAAAACAAGTCTTCTCAGCTTTGAGCATAATAACCTTCTGAAATTTAGTGGCACCTCATGGGGATACCTTCGCTGCAGTATGTATATCAGGATAAGAAGAGATTCCGCGCTGCTTCTTAAATTCAAACGTCATGAGGAATTGATAAATAAAGAATAAAATTTTCTACCCCTTCTACTTTAACTAAAATCTCAAGCTAGAAAAATGGTATCAGTCTTATTATGTTGTTTTGATAAAACAGTTATCATCGGCTATTTATACCAAAAAGTATTTTCTTTACTACATGTAATGTGCATTGTCCAATTAGTTTGGTCAGAACATCATTAGGGCAATTTCATAAATGCCTATAAACTTAGCTACATGCACTTACCTATGAGTCTGAGACAATCATGCTTGCGATTTTAAGGTACAATCTACTTGTGCATGAGTTCATAATTTTAAAAACCATGAGTTCATGGTTGGTTTTTTGAACAATTTGACTGCATGATCCTCATCTCTGTATTTCAAGAAGTATGGAACAGAACTTCGAGCAAATTCTTTAGATAGAGTTGGACATATGAAGCACCTCATCAGGATTTCCACGGTTGTAGAACTTTTAGAAGTTTTAGATTTAAGACTTGTACACTTTTCAAAAACATTTCATTCTCCAGAAATCATTAGCATGGAATAATTTACTTTTTCTTTTCTTTTCATTTTTTTCAAAGATTCATTGCTCATCAGAACTATCTCATTTTCCTTGAAAAGCGCATATATTCCTAGTGTTGTTCCTAATCCAGGTAGAAAGACAACAACAATGATACACATTGATTGACACTATGGTTTACAAAATCTACAAATTGTTAAAAAAAAAACTGTAAGTTTATTATGCTGCTAACTGCACTGTCGAAGTGTACTGCTGCACTTAATCCCTTTGCAAAAATCAACTTATCATGCATGGGATGGCAAATAAATTTTAAAAAAATAAATCAAAACTGTAAAATATAATTCACTATACCAAAATTTGAATCTCATGATATTTTTGACCAAAAGGCTTCATACCTGAGGGTAATTTACACATTTTGATAATAACAAATCATTGAAGGTGTTTGTATTTAATATCTACTTGAGTTTTTGCTAAACAAGTTATAGAGATATTGAAAAACTCAAGATGAGGATCAATGGCAAAGACCAAGAAGAATCCAACACTTAAAGAAGACATACTTAAAGAAAGACCTCTAAAGCTGAATGACAATGACGTCAAGATAAAGACTTTCTACACAAGAACAAAGAGGCATTAAAGTCAAGATTAGGGGTGCACAAGGTCTGGTTTGGTCCAGTTCCAGGCTAATTTGGAACAGAACTTTCTCGGTTCCTTGAAAATTGGAACCGGAACCGTCGGCACAAGGAACTCAACTGAACCGTGAAAGACCGGTTTGGTTCAGTTCCGGTTCTTTTTTTGTTCCCCCCTAGTTGGCACTCACACCCACCTCCCCACCCCCCCTCCCAGGAATTGTTTGCACCTAGCAGGAATCGATCAGGAAACCACGATTCTCTTTGCTTTTTAAATATATATATATATATATATATAATGTGGAAACAAACTCACTTCCATATTGCCAATCACAAGTTTATATAAATATATATTTATAATGTGGAAACAAACTCACTTCCATATTGCCAATCACAAGTTTATATACTATTCTAGGCAATAAATAATACTATATTACCCCTCAAACAGAGCAACACGAAACAGAATCTGCAAACTCCTAATCTTTCAAACAGAACAGATTGTATAACAATTAATAAGTAAATAAATAAAAAAACTGCAAACTCCTTAAAGTCTCAAACAGAACAACATTCAAACTGAATAGCCAACAACATTCAAAGTGGTACCATGCCGGAGATGCCTTATGGTCACTGGATGGTTGAGAGACAGAGAGATTGAGTGTGTGTGTGAGAGAGAGAGAGAGAGAAAGAGAGAGAGAGAGAGAGAGAGAGAGAGAGAGAAATTCTGACGAATGGGTGAATGACGGCGAACAACGGTGGACGTGACTTGTGAGGGAGGCTGTGAGTCTGAGTAGTGAGTATGGAGTGAGAGGTGACGAGGCGTGAGAGTCTGAGAGAGACTGAGAGAGGGTAGGGATTTTTGTGACCTAGGGTTGAATGGTTGACTGAAATTGAATTTGGGGTTGGAACTTTACTCTTTAGTGTTGTACAGCTATTAGCATTATGTGTTCAATGCCTTGAGTTTATGATCTCAGTGAGCTGTATGTGCTTTGTGTTATATAATTATGTTAATATTTTTTTTCCTAGTTATAAATATGTTAATATTATAATATATATATAATTAACACCGGTTCGGATCGGTCCTAAAGTAACTGAAACTAGAACCGGAACCGAAATGTAGCGATTCCTTAATTTTGGAACCAGAACTGGAACGAACTGTTGAGCAACCGAACCGAAGCACCTGGTTCGGTAAGGTCCGAACCAGTTTACCAGTTCCAATAGTTTTTTGTGCACCCCTAGTCAAAATGAGCAAGTCATGAACCAGTCAACCCATGGACATCATTGAAGATCAAGACGTGGGTAGATAGGCCTGGGTGAGTGACTAGAATTCATTGT
>JAOTQH010262512.1:0-20773 GCA_025631255.1 Cornus kousa | reverse complement strand
GTATAAGAGACAGATATATGATAGTCCAATTTATTTCAGGAATCTGCAATAGCTACGTGCTCATCAAACATGGAGACGATTTTCTCACCATTCCCGGACTCGATCGATAATCAAAGTGAACCAAATGTTTACAGTGATGCAGGTATGACCAAAACTTTTTTTGATTGAATGCCATTCGAATGAGAGATTGTTTAATTTAAATCAAGGATTGGTCAGATTTGATGTACATTTATGAAATTTTTTGGGAACATGTCATTTGTTTTTCCATTCTTCCTAAAGCAAGATGTGGAATTGAAAATGTGATTAGCTACTTTTTGGCGTATCCAGAAAAAGACACTGTATTCTTATTTTTGGTGATACCAAACACACTTGAAGCTCCATATACCTTAATTTGATCTTTCCTGAAAGTCTTTCTAATATATTTATCTTAATAGATTTGGTTGGCTCACACACAAAAACTTACTGCCTCCTCGTGAAGAAAGAAAGAGAGAAAAAAGAGGAATAGAATTGATATTTTTTTATGCTCTTAGGTAAAACATCTACCAGAACACAGGAACAGTTAAAATGATTATAAATGCAGATGCATTAAAACTTATCAAAAAAAAATAAAAAATGCAGATGCATTAAAATCCCCCTCATTTTGAATTTTTTTTTTTTTTAAAAAAAAAAAAAAAAGGAAAAGGAAAAGAACAAAGGAAAAACTAGCTGCAGGTGAATTGGAAAATTTCTGCATCTTCATTATTTTTAAATGTTCCTTGCATATTAATCAAGGTCTACTTTTAGCTTTTGGTTAGTGGGAGGGCATTTGGATCTGCTTTTCTTATTTGTGTCATTATTGAAACAAGATTCTGTTAATGGTGTTTATGGTTGTTGATTGAAGACAATTAACGTTGAGTCTGTAAAGATGAAGGATTCTGGCCACACTTCGGCTGCTCTTTATGTCCTTTACTTGGGTGGTATATCTGGGAAGAGGGGGTATACGTGAATAAGTTGGTGATTCTTAGTAACCTCGTGACCTTGTGGAAGAGGAGCTTATGTTTCTCACAACTTGCAGTAGAAGATACAGGATTTGGATATATACATACATGTCTTTGTGTGTATATGTAAATTTTAGCCTTGTTATGGCGTAACTCTTGGTTTCCTGAACGGAGCCAGAAATATTACCCATGTACCAAAACATGTTTCATTTACCTGCTCGAAACTAGTTGCTAAAATTTTATATTGCCAATTTGCTTTAGGTGCGAGAATCCTTGTATGCAATGGGTATTGCTTGAAAATTTTCTGCACACACTCACATATACATGCACACATATATTCTTTTCTTTTTTTTCCTTCAAGTAGTTTCTGCACATAAAGGTTGAATGATTTGGATTCATTTTTTCTTTTTGAAATTTGTTCACATCTTATGTGTGGGAATTTATCCATCTTCAATAGAGGAACAGCATATAATGGAATTTCATGTTATTTTTTAAACTAGACAAATTGATAATGAAGTGATATGAACCCCCCACCTGTCTTTCATCTCATCGTAGGGACCAATGGTGCTCTTGATGTGCCACGGTTGGGAGCCGAAGATAGTGATAGCAGCAGAAGCTCATGTGAATTTCAAACTTGCAGTGTATCAGATTTCTACATCTCTGACATGATTGTTTCAGGCTTACCCATTGAAGGCAACTCAGTGTACGATGATGATATTGCAGAGACTACTTCCTTTCCTGATTACAGATGTGATGAGCCACATTTGTTGTTTGATATGACTGAGGAATACATGATATTGCCTTTCCTTGAGGATGCGAAGGAGACTAGCAATGGCCATGATGGCAGAACATGTGAAGAAGCCACCATAGATTCAGATGATTCGAGCTTATATTTAGCAATCAGTCAGATGAGATCCTGCAACCAGGATTCTGATGTTAGTCCCGACCCTGACTCGGATCAAGCAGAGTGCTTTGATCCACGCATGTTTTTCAGAAATTTTCCAGACCTACCGGACGTGGCCACAAATTGGCCCACCACACTGACAAAGGAAACACTGAAAACCAAACCTATAACTCTGGTACTTGATTTGGATGGTAAGAAAAGTAGAGCTCTGTCTATCTGTCTGCTGACAATTTTGACACTATTTGATTTCAATTTATTTAATTTTTATTTAGTTGTCAGTAAATCTGTATATATATATAAGATATTTTGTTGCCATTATCTTTCAAGAAGTGGTTCCTTTAATTTTTTTTTATTTTTTATTTTTTATTTCTAGTAATGATTTTAAATAATATTTACAATTAATAAATGCTATCAACAGTTGGTCACATTGGCTTCCTTGTATGCAGAAACACTTGTACACTCTACATTGGAGCATCGTGATGATGCGGACTTCACCTTTCCTGTTTTCTTCAACTTGAAAGAGCATATTGTGTATGTAAAACAGAGGCCTTATCTACAGACATTCCTGGAGAGAGTTGCAGAGATGTTTGAAATTGTAATTTTTACAGCCAGTCAAAGCATTTATGCAAAACAGCTTCTGGATATACTGGATCCAGATGGAAAACTTATTTCACGTCGGGCTTATCGTGAATCATGCGTTTTTTCGGATGGAAGTTACACTAAGGACTTGACAGTTTTAGGTGTCGATCTTGCCAAAGTTGCCATTATTGACAACTCTCCACAGGTATGGTACCTGGCCACTGGCTTTGATGGTTTTTTCTGAACAGTCGTCGTCGTGTTTTATGAAGGATATATGAGATTTAGATATGTTGACTACCAAATTGGACGTTAATATATTTGGACCTTTTCTTTTTGCTACAGATTTAGAAACAGGTACGGGTCTGTGGGTGACCTACTGCTAAAGAAATTTTGATTTGGTTTGGGTTTTTTCTAGTGAAAAATCATGAGGGTCTCATTGGCACTTCATATCTATTTGCAGTATTTCTTCATTTAGACCAAATTTGATGGTCACTTTCCTTGTTTCCACTTTAAAGGAATCAACGTAGATACACTTCCCTCCAGTTTGGTAAAGTAACATGATAAAATGTTGTCCATATTGCTAATGTATTATAACCAAAAAAAAAAAAAAAACAGTAACGAAAAATTTCCGAGTCTGTTAGAAAATATATTGAGCCCTTTTTCATTTGATGATTTCAGGTTTTCCAGTTGCAAGTGAATAATGGGATTCCTATTAAGAGTTGGTTTGATGACCCATCAGACTCTGCACTAATTTCATTACTTCCCTTCCTAGAGACCTTGGTTGATGCCGATGATGTTCGTCCTATCATTGCCAAGAGATTCGGTAACAAGGAATAAGAGCCTCTTGTTCTTTCCTTTTTACTCAATATAACAGTTCCTATTCCTTGTCATCTCGTTTTAAGAAAAAAAATCATCATTCGATTTAGATGCTCAATATTCATTCCCCTCTGAGCTCTTGATACAATGATTACACAATAAAAATATCTTTAGTCCTGTGTTGCGTCATATTTCACAGCTTGTTCCTTCTCTGCCATCTTCTTTCTCTCAACAATCTCATCGAGTGTTCAATCTAATTTTGGGGCAAAAGGTAGTTGTGAAGACCTTCTCTATTTATTTCCATTGTACAGTTATATATGCTAATATATTTTACAAGGTTCTGTATATGAATTATTGTGTTTTGAAATAAATTTTGTGGATATTTCTTTTTCATTTATATGCATTGATCGTAGTATGAAGTCATATATTGACTGCTCTTTGCTCCTTACTGACAATTTAGAGTAAAAGGATGTGAAACGCTACTATAAATTATTGTTGAAATGTAAACTTAGAATTCTTAACTATTGGAAATGCCATTATCTTTTGCATCTCTTGTGATATGTTCAAGTGCTTCTACCATGTCTCAGTTGCTTCTGCTGATAGATGAGATATTATTGTTAATAACCAAGATAAGAAACACTGTAAGAGGGACCTATGAACCATCACTTGTATATGTCATTTAAGAAATATACCATGGAAGTAGTTGGAAAAAAATGCTAAAAGTTTGTTGGATTTAAAAGTTGTCAGTTTTAATTACGGTATAAAGTAAAAAATCTAGTTGACTTAGAATCATGCTTGCGATAGAAACTAAAAGTAAATGTAATTACCTATATGAGAAGTAGATGCATTGATGTACACATGGAAACTAAATGACAGAAAAAGAACTTTGGTGCTTAAAATGAATCTTTTGGAAATCAAACATATAATTCAGTTCTAATTAAAATTATTATCATAAAATTTTATGTAATATATAGGAGCCATTGTTTGGGGCAATGGTAAAAGTTTTGGGCTCTCTTGAGAACACTGGTTGAATTGACAATCATTTTCTGCAAATATACCAAAGGTTAGTTATTTACCTAGTCTACCGCTTCTAGGCTTCAGCAATTGTAGTTAGCAAGGAACACAGGTTCAAGGTGTACACAAACCATCCATGTGATATGATACATCATGTATTGACATTGAAAATGGATATGAAGAATATGAATATGGTCTTGTGCATGAGCCATTTTTATCTTTTCTTATATTTTTTAAGCAGAAGCAAAAGGATCCGAATGAAGAAACTTAGGCATTCAACTTGAACCTTAGAATCTATTAGGAGCCCTTAAATCCGCTATGAACATTGAATCTATTATGAAATTAAGAGAGCACTCTCAAATTTTATTAATGGAGAACTGTAACACTCCAGTTTTTTTTGTTTTGTTTTGTTAGCCTATTTATTGGCCTTAAAAAGGTTAACATATAATGACTTAAAAATCATCCTCACTAATATAGTAACCTAATAGGACCCGAATTTATTGATTAGAAGCCTTGAAGTAGTTAAATATAAGAAAATGAAAATTCTTGTTTCTTAGATAATAAAATGAAATGCATCAAAACTTGGGAAAAAGTGTCCTACATCAGACTCAACAATTGAAAAAAAAATTATCCTCGATTTTGCATCTTGATTTCGAAATCTTCCTATCCAAATGAAAAGGCATTTGGAATCCTTCAATGCTTGATTTGTTTAGAACTTTATTCCCTTCAAGTTGCACAACTCAAAGCCTCTTCTCATAATACCTTGATCGGTTTACAAGGTTAACTAATGCAGTGTCAAATTAAACCTCTCTGCACCAATAAAATAATTATAGGTTGGTTAATTAATGCCATTTAAGTTTTTGATATTTTTTAAAAGTATTTGAAATCTCTATGAATGGTAAATTGTTGATGAATAGGTTGACTTTGAGTCCCATTTTTAGTGTGATGCATATTTTCATTATGATTTGATGTTGAATGTTGCTTCTTACGGCCAATATCGTTAGGAAGGTTGACATTTTTTCCATTATTTGACATCAGATCAAGTTCATCAAGGCTTACCGATTGATGTAGCAGAAGTAAAAAGAAGTCAAAGAAAGATCCTGAAGTATTCAAACCAAAATCTAGAATTCACTAAGAGCTCATAATTTCCAAAGAATCTTGAATCTACAAAACAAAATAAAATAAAGTTTTATCGTAGAAGAATGATAACATTCTGATTTTGTTCCTCATCCCTTTGTTAGTTTATTTATAGGGCGCATAGGACTTGAAAAATGTTGTTCAAAATCATGTAACCAGTATTATAACCAACAAGGACCAATGCCAAATATTAGATGCCAAAAAAATAGTCAAAAATAAGAAAATAGAACATGTGATTCCGAAAAAATACCAATGTTCTAAAATTATGTTGGACAAGGTATCCTACTTCACAGTGTTGCCTTTTCTGGGTAGGAGGATGCTTCCATATTTTTAATACTCTTAAATTGTTGAAAATGCCAGTCAATTACTTGGTTGTGGATGTCTTATACTCCCTCTGTCCCATATTAGTTGTCCCTCTTTGGTATTATTACTTTTAAAGGACAAATGCAATTAATGCATTGTCCCCTTTTAAAATTACTAAGTTGTCTTTTTAAGTTTAAATATATACTGTATATATTACCAAGTTAGAAGATCTTTGAAAACTTAAAGGTGATTATGGAAAGATAGCATTTATTTTGTTTTGACTTATCCAATGGGAGAACTAATTTGGGACATCCCAAAAAGGAAAGAGGGACTACTAATATGGGACGGAGGAGTATATGTTTAACATAATTGGAGAATCCTGATTACTTTTGTAAATGTTACCTTCTTAAAACTGTTTGTCAACTCAATTCAATACTTAAGTCTGAATAAATTAAGTGATTATCCAGTTAAGTAGCTTGATAATGCAATTTGGATGACACTTGAAAAGTTTCACCTATAACGACTTAAAAAAATTTAAGTGAACGAGACTTCACTTATTTGAACACTTAAATTTTAAACAAGTGTTGAATCAGTTCTCAATTTACAATTAGAACTTTAAATTCTGAGTGCTTAATTTTCAACACCATCTGTCTTCAATATCTGAATGGGTGGTATGGAGTTCTCTTCAATTTTAGAAGTTGATGAGGCTTGGTTCTTACACCAAGACATCAACCTCTTATAGAGGCAGGGTTGTTGTTTTTTTTCTGAAAAGTTCTTTGCTTTGGTGATGGAATGAACTTCTTATGCTAGGGAGTTTAGAGATGCTAATGCAACTGTAAAAAATGTACCTCCCTCCTTATGTGTCAAAAAGGGACGTAGAAAGCTAGGGCTTTCAGATAGTAAGCCATCTGGTAATGGAGCCTTATTGGGTTGTATGAATAAAATAGGTGAAATGAATATAAATTAAAGGGAATATCTTCAGGGTAGAAGGAAGAGTGAAGAGAGGAACCTTTTATAGAGAAACGACCTTGTATTCCTTCAAAAGAATACAGGACTCCAAAAATCACCATTATATATATATATATAATTTGGTAAATATTATGCTGAAGGATATAATTGATGAGAATTTGATCTCAAAAAGCTTCTGTGAGGAGGTAACATATTGGTCTAGACCTGTAAACTGATCCTTTAGTATCTGTGGTTAGGGTTGAGTATTTGGTCTTTTGATCGTATGAGGTCTGGTTATTTTCAAATTCTAGTTTATCAATAAGGTTTTTACCCAAACCCATGATATAGTATTTTTATTTTTTCTGATCTAGAAGTATTCATGAATAAATAAGAGAGATGACAATAGAGGCACGCATGGACCAAATAAAAACCAAGTTTAAATTCATCGATCCGCAAACTCCAAGTACAATTTGTGCATAAGTAAAGCACCCAAGGGCACAGGTAGATACATAAGAAATACACCTTTAGCTTCAAGAAGAGAATTTTTGACTCGTTCTATTCTTTAGTTCCTATAAATTGTCATCGTAAGTTCTTTATTGTGTTTAGTTGTAGGAATGTTGTTCTGGCAGTTAACTCTATTTTTTTTTTTTTTTTTTCATAGTTGATACTCACACACACATGCCTCCATGGAGGCTTGAACCCTTGACCTCCCTTTGGGAAGTAAGAGCCTGATACTGCTAGGCCACTGGTCTGTTGGTAGTTAACTCTAATTTATCTAGATTACATAATTTCCATTAGTTTTTAAGGCTCGGTTAGTAATGTTTTTCTTGAACCATCTCCTCGGCTACAATCACGAAGAAATGCTCCCTCTGATTAGAGTCACATTATTTTATTCGTCTTTCCTTTCTTTTGTGACACTGGCACATGTCATGTGCTTGTGATATTGATGCTCTGTTATTAAATTGTAGTGATTTTATAATATTTTCAATGGGTCATTGCTTAGTGTAATGGTAAAAGCTCGAATTGCCAGGTACGAAGTAGGTTTGATCTAAAAGCAGTTACTTTGTGCAAAGGTTTCAAAAGTGATGTTCATATTGTATATCTCACAAATGAGGACTATTTTTAGAAATACATTTTCACCTTTTTAAAGTCAGCGTATACCAAAAAATGCATATGAATTATGTCATATGGTGAGAAGTAGAACAGGTTAGTCAGATGGGTGAGTTGGCATTTTAGAATTTCCTTGCGTTACACCTGTTATATGTATGGAATTTGGGAAGTAAAGTATATAGTAGTTTTCCAGCTGACTAAATCAGCAATTGCTACACGTACTCTTGCCCCCTGCCCGTTATCCCCCCACTAGGATTAGCAAATGCAGAAACTGTTCTCAAGTCTTTTGTATGAATAACAAGAGATCTTACGGCCTAGCAAGTTAGTACCTTCGTGCTACTACCCCCTACACATACCTTAAGAGTGAAAATTCCCTAAAGGGTATGAGATCCCAATTTTCAGGATATGGACCATTGGGATGAGAGATGGTACGCCAGTGATCATTTTAGGAGACTACATTTGGTTTGTAAAGATTGAATGTATAACTGATTTGGAACAGCATTTTGAGTAGGTGGCTCCTGCAGGTTTTGCTGAAAGAGAGTAGATAGTGAGGGAGCTTTGACTTGGATTGCAATCTTTGCTACACTAGAGATTGGGGAAGACAAAATGGTGATGGTTTGTGGAGTTAGCACAAACCAATGATCATTGCTTGTCATGATTCTCAGCTGAATTGATTTCTTTTTACGTGCTTAATTTTTTGGGTTCCCTTACCTGCAGGTCATTTGAAGATCTATAATGAATCGGCTGCAAATTGCAATAACAGTAGGTATGCAATATTGAATTGCTATTTATCTCTCTTGAATTTTTATTTTTATTTTTTCAAAACAGCTAATCTTCTGGCTCATTACTGTTTACTTTAGATATTTTGCTAGCTTTATCCTCTCTTCTTCTTGGGGCATTCCTTGTTTGTTCCTTGTTCAGTGTCACGGATATGTAACATAATAGTAAAGGAATATTCAGCTGATGCTGTTTTATTAGACATTTTTGAATCAACTGGAGGAAAGATTGGTGTTGGTCTGTGATACCCTTTTTTCTGTTCCTTTTTTTTTTTTTTTTTGGATTGATTTTTTTATGGACCGTTGCTTGTGACAGAGAGAATGCAGAAGACGGTGTGAGCTGTGAGCTCTCTCTCGCTCTCTCATTCTCCATATAACAGAAAATGAGTAAATAATTAAACAAAATGTTCAAGGGCTTTGATAATTTGGGGGGAGAGGACTTCAAATGTGCTTGAAGCCCCATATTTTAATTTTTAAGCAAGCAAGACTTGGGAAGGTTTTTTCATTGGTGCAGCCTAAATGATTTGTATGTGATGATTGTTATATTTCTGTCGTTCTTCAGGTGTAAAGTACTGCAGCTGAACACAGATACATTTGTTGTCTTAGAGGTGGTAATGTAAAGAAGAAACTAAATGGATTGGGATGAGCATAATTCTAGTTAGCAACTTTATTAAATAGTGAACAGAGTTGGATCCCATTACTGTATGGTAAATTGCCATCTCTCGACTCTTGGCACCACCAGGACTCAGATTTTACGTGAGGAGGGATACTTAATGAAGTTCCCGTCAGAATGTATACCCTATTCCGATCTTTGGTATGGGCAATCATCTGGCTAGAGACGATCAGCCCAATTTCATGGCCGTGTATTGCCAAGCCGAACTTAACAATGTGGTACCAGATACGAATGATTTAGTAAATCGCAGAATATAATGCGAAAATGTTGGTGTTTCTCACTAAATGACACCTTTGCCATTAAATTGTAACTTGAATTTGTACGCTAGATTCTCTTGATCCAAACTACCATGATAACACAAGCTAAACTTGGAACTTTATATGCCAACTTCTCTTGATCCAAACTACCATGAGAAAACAAGCCAAGCGAGAACTACTACTACAATATGCATGTCCCAGTGGAAATATCCACCTAATATGACAGTTTTCAGTTGAAATGCATTTCTCATCATGAAAGAAAAAAAAATCTTACAAACCCATCAATGTAACAGTAAATTTAGACGGGAGGAAAATTGTTTTTCTGTGCCTAAGTGGACATTAAGCTGCCATCAGTTGAAACTATTCTTTCGACGGCCTTCCCATAAAATCAAATTATAAATAAATCCATGGCCTCGAGATTTAAGGTATGAGAAAAGAGAAATAATTACAGTTTTGAGTTCTATTCTGTTCAAATTACAGATAAATAGACTATCCAGGTTCCCTCTCCAGCAAGGAACTCTCGCGGAGGAACCAACAATACATATAATTCAACGATAAAGTCAACAATACATATAATTCAACAATAAAGTCGGGGAATTCCTAGCATAATAAACTAATGGGATAATTTATATTAACATTCATTTGTTTCATTGAGCTTGGGGAGATTGCTGATCGGGATGTGGAGATGCTGCAGGTCCATATGCCCCTGCACTTTGTATTGGGGAAATTCCATGAGGAGATTGCAACCGGTTATGTGGAGATACAGTAGGTCCAGATGTCCCTGTCCTACGCACCTGGGGAGATTCCTGCTGGAGATGTGGAGATTCAGCCGTGCCATGCAGTGGTGTAACTCCTTGGCCCTGTAAAAAAATAAAAAAATAAAAAAAAACTGATTAGACTTGATTCAATAAGGTGTGTGACTGATTACACAATAGTGATGGGAGGGAGGGAGGGAGGGAGGGGAGGGGAGGGGGTTCCATACCGAAAATGAGGACCCATATAAACTCAATGATATTTAGAAGTGAATCAAATTGACATTCAGGTGCCGCAAAACAGAGTTCTAATATCATTTTACTAGTTTTTAGTTTAAAATGCAGAATGGCAGCTACCTTCTTTCACTCACCTGGGATACTGCTATCATGATAATGCATAAGAGCTTGCTGTAGTTAAAAATACTAAAATTTAGAGATGCTAACCAACCCATATAGATTTTATACTCAGAACCTCACCAACTATGAACTTTTGAACTGTGCAAGCCTCCTGCCACCAGCAGGTGTGCTGTTTCCTTGTTCCACATGGGTACTAGAAGTGAGGGAAGCCAAGCTCAAGGAAGTAAAGAACTATTTTGCAGAGTTGAATTCATCACAAGAACAGCAAGAGGCTAGATTAAGACAGCGGGGAAAGTGAAAGATACAAAATTGGTCGTGTGAATTTATTAGAGGACAAAATAGATGGTTGAAATGGTATAACACCCAAATTAACTTCCACACAGAAACTGCTAACAATCTCACTGCACTTAAGTCACACTATACAAGCCCTTTTTTTCCACCTTAATACAAACAAATATCCTGAACTTTGGTAGCGTTCAAGAAATGCATAAAGCTTTTGTTTTTCTTTCAGCTAAAAAAATGATCTTTACAATGTCCTGCTTAACAGGTACAAGTGCGCAGACAGGGTTGGCACTAGGGTGGCAATTCATATTGTGGGTCATAATCGTGTCGTGTGGACCTAAGGGTATTCTACTAAACAGGTCAACCCAAACATGACCCATTTAATAATCGTGTCAGAAACCTTCAACACTAACTCGACCTGTTTATTAAACCGGTACACGCACAAACCTACTTAATGACATATTTACCAAAATCAAGGATTATATTATTTAGATTATTTATTATCGTCAACCAATAAATACTAGAGAAAAAATAAATAAATAAATAATTAAATCTCAATCCAACCAAATTACTAAATAGTCACTAGTCCACAAAATAGTAAATTAAAGGATACACGTTTAGAAAATTATTATAGAATCCAAATATAGGAAGTAAGAAGAAAAGCATCAAACACCCCACTAGCCAAGTAGCCAGAATACAAATGTTTAAGCAACTCTAATCATTTGAAAATCATATGGTGTAGCGTGAAGCTAAGGAGCTAATGTATATTTTTGTGAAGGTTTATGCTGAAATGACCTAATAAGATCAACACAAACCCGCTTATATCGTGTCATGATGGCGGGTCATGTCGAACTTTGCCACCCCTAGTTGGCACCTAAAAAAGTAAACGAAGGTTAGATTTTAATGGCAGGCAGCATACAATGAAGAGAAAAAGACATGTACTGTTTGTCTACACTTGCAATGGGCTTTAAAGGTTGGTTAAACATTGTTAGGATTATGAGTCATTGTGTTGTCAAATTCCTAACCAAAACTTGGGCTGCAATGTGTGTCAAATGTCTTTAGTCGTTCAAAGATGATAGAGATGGAGTTTAGCGAAGAACATGGAGCACGTCATATGTAAATTAAGTTTAGACCACAGAGACCTTACTTGACCTATATTTGATCTTAAATTTGCTCAAAATTAAGTTTTGATCTTGTTTTTCAAAATAAGGGTTTTGATTCTAAGTTATCTCTATCATTTTCAAAATTGGGGATTTTCAAAACAGTGATCACTAATCGATCGAGCGAACACTAGTGTGCCTCTATTGATGGATGAATCGATTGACATGTACCCAGGAAAAAGTATTTTCAAAACCAGTATGCTTTCATCGATTCAATCAATCAAAGCTTAAATAAATGTAAAGGCTTAATCGATCAAACCCTGCGAAACTTTAGTTCTCGAAACTCTCTCAACTTAGACTTCTAAAAGGATTCTACTTACTATACTACATGAGTCTCCCATATTGGCTATAAATATCGATTTATAGTCAGTCTAGCGTCACCAAATGAGAGTAATCTAGAGAGAGAATCTATAATTTCTTAGAGAGAATGCCTTGTTTCTCAATCTAGGTTTTTCATAGTTTGACCATCACATGTGATTGAGAGATCAAAGCAATGAGATCATCAGCATCATCAACAAAGAATAATTCAACCAATCAAACGGAGGATTGAAAAAAACCTGGGAAAGCAGATTGAGTAAGCGGATCTGTTGACGAAGCGAACATGGAAACTTGGATTGAAAAGTCTGATGCATTTGGGTCAAGAGGTAACTAGAGAATTCTACGATGTGAATCTGGTAACCTAGTTGTAAAACTTCTTTCTCATAGTAGTCGATTATGAGTGAGCAAGGTCCCGTGGTTTTTCCCGGATTTTCCACATAAAAATCCTGATCGTATTTTTTACTTTATTTATTTTGTGTAATTGCAATTATGACACAATTCAACTAATTAATTGAATTTTGAATAACTTCCAATGGTAATCTAAAATTTAGTTGCAAGTAGATATCCATAAGACCTATTCAGTCCCATATAGGTCTAATTCACGGTACGTACTCTACCTATCAAATCCTTAGGTAACGGTCTTCATAGATTTCTTAAACATTATAGCTTTCATACAGAAGTAACTGCTCATTTGGCATACTGAATGGGTCTGCCAATGTCAGAACTTCAGCTCCTTGCAAAACGTTGCAAACAATTCAGAAGAAGAATAAGACAACTAAATTTCAAAAACATACCTGTTGATAGTAGCTCCCATCCCATGTCAGATTCTGTGTTGAAGTAATCTGCAGCCGATGCTGGGACTGTTCTTCATCTTGTTGATGCTCGTGTGGCAGCTGTTCTTGTTGTTGTTGCCGCTGTACTTGATGCTGCTGCAGTTGCTGATATCCTTGTTGCACTTGCTGTTCTGCAAGCTGCTGCAGTTTCTGATACTCTTCTTGAGGTTGCAGCCGTGCTTGCTGCAGCTGTTGCTCATATTCTTGCTGCTGTTGCATTTGTTGCTGCTGGACAAATTGCTGATATCCTTGTTGTGATTGCTGTAATGCTAGCTGCTGCAGTTTCTGATACTCTTCTTGTGGTCGCAGTCGTGCCTGCTGCAGCTGTTGCTCATATTCTTGCTGCTGTTGCAGTAGCTGCTGCTGCTGAAATTGCTGATATCCTTCTTGAAGTTGCTGCCACTGCTGCAACTGATGATTTTGCTGCTGCTGCTGATGTTGTTGCAGCAGCTGCTGCCATTGCTGTTGACTTTGCTGTTGCTGCAGCTGTTGAAACTGCTGATAATGTTGTTGCTGCTGCTGTAGATAGAATAGATACTGCTGTTGCTGCATTTGCTGTGGCTGATAGTGTTGTTGTTGCTGCTGCTGCTGCTGCAGATAGTGTTGTTGTTGCAACAACAGCAGTTGCTGCTGATCAGGTTGCTGTTGTGGCTGAAGCTGCTGCTGCTGCTGTTGATAGGGCTGAAGATAGTGTTGCTGCATATGCTGCTGCTGCTGCTGGTAATAATATTGTGATGTAGCGTTATATGCTTGACTATTCTGTGCATGCCCAGGCGTGTCACCACTTTGCAGGGAACATGGAGACGTCTGTGCTTTAGGCTGAGAAATGGGTTGAGGGGAAAATTGAGGTTGGGATACAGCTACAAAGCTATGCTGCTGCACATTCTGCATTGGCTTTACATCGATAGCTGTTGAGTTTCCCTGAGCAGCACCTCCTTGGTACTGATTTTGTGCTTGGGAACCTTGCTCAACTTTTGGATTTCTCCAAGATGAAGGATGATGGGGATGACCTTGATTCATAAGCTTTTGATTGTCCATTCCAGCTGATGAGCACTGTTGCTGTGGAGAAACCAGCTGTTGCTGTTGATGTTGATTTTGTAAATGCTCATGAGGTCGAGAATTTGCATCCTCGGAAGCTTTAACCAGGTTGTTCATTTGATGCAAGTTTCCACCACTATTTGCAGGCACATTTGGTTGTGGACGTGCTTTGGTTGATCTTGGATTACGAATACTTGCAGAAGATGAGGGGCTCAGTGATTCATTTTCATCTGTATCATTTTGAACTTGAGCGGAATCAGCAGATGGAGAGCTCCTTGGGCAGGCTATAGAAGGATCTACATTAGTGTTCTGACAGCTCTCTAGGATTTCTTTAGAGATGCAGATTTCTGTAGTAGTGTCATGCTCAAAAGATGCCATGGGGACTAAACCCACAGATTCCTTGTCCTGAGGATTTAAAGAAAGACCCCTGAAAGAAAGAGGTTTCAGATGCTGTTTGGCATGGTCTTGGTCTTGCTGCACGTTGACTGAATCACAGTACTCTTGTGGGGCTTCTAAAGATGCAATACTATCAGCACCTTGACATGCTAAATCATGAGTTGTCTCAGATGTTCCAGAAGCATCTTCTCTGGATTGGTGTACTAAATCATTAGTTGACTCCATTGGCCCGGATACACCTTCTCCAGACTGATCTACTAAATCTTGAGTTGACTCCATTGGTCCACATACACCTTCTCCAGACTGATCTACTAAATCATGAGTAGATTCCATTGGTTCAGCTGCGTAATCTACAGCCTGGAACTCTAAATCATTACTTGGTTTATTAACTGATGCATCTTTTCTGGATTCCTCTGCAAAATTGGGAGATAATGGATGTAACATTCCCTGTGCATCATTGTCATCTTCTGTTTGGAACTGGTCTGTGAAACCCTGGTCAGGCTCAATAGCATTATTTTCTGGCAACATCGGTTGCTCATCTTGCACTGGGAGCTGGATTGGATGGCCAGAACTATGGTTTCCAGATGACAACTGATCAGGCATATCAAAGTGACTGCATTTTCTTCCTTCCACGGCTAAGATGGATAACTGATTACCTGAAGTTGGCTCCTCAAATGAGAAGTTCCTTATCAAGTGTGGAAAGAATTTTATGTGACGATTCCATGCCTTCCTTACATCATGGATGGTTCCACAACAGTCAAGAAACTGTGGCCAAAACAAATTTTATCAGAGATACAGATACAAAAATATATATAGTTCCACCATAAATACTGCTACCTTGGATGAACATCTCTGCTATGACTGACACATTCGAAAGAATAACTGCAGGAACTTTAAGGAACTCAATCACGGAGAAAATACTTTTCTTTTCTAACAAATCAGACAAAGAGAAGACGTTTAGAAGAAAATATATCTTTCAAACAGATGAAAGCACACACGTGCAATGATGTTGTGCCACAGTGTTGAGGAAATCCCAGAACAGTGTGTGTGAGGGTGGTTTCTATTGTACAATACTGTCATCCATCATATTGTTAAAAATGACGTCTAAATCGATGTTATAAAAAAGTGACCATTTTTTTTTTTTTTTCCCACAAGTACAGATGTATTAGAAAGCGTTCAAAAGGGGAACACATCCCAAGAGCTGTACAAGAACCAGAAGGCAGAACACAAAAAGGAAAGGGGACGACCTATGGACCCAAAGACCCCAAAAAGTCCATGATCTCCTCAACAGATGAACAATCTCTCCCCATACCCCAACTATAAAGGGAACAAATAATAGAGTACTTTAACACCCCAATGGGAATCTCCTCCCCAACAAAGGATCTTCTATTCCGTTCTTTCCAGAGGCACCACCAAATATGAGGGGAGTCGCCCTCCAGAAATCGCAAACACGAGCCCCCACCCTTTGTCCCCTTCAAATATCAATCAAGCCCAGTGAGGTCCGGGGCATAACCCACTGAACGCCAAAGAGACCCAACATAAGGCTCCAATAGTCATGAGCCACCGGGCAGTGCAAGAGAAGGTGATCCACAGACTCTCCATCGGTTATACACAGACAGCACCGATTAACAATGACATGTCTTCTCTTCCTCAAATTGTCCAGAGTCAGGATCTTACCCCAAACAGCAATCCAAGCGAAGAAAGCCACCCTAAGAGGAGCCTTCGAATGCCAAACTGTTTTCCACGGGAAGGAGGAGCCCTAAAAACCGGAAACACAGAAGAAGAAGGACCGGACCTGAAAAGTCCCCTGTGAAGAAGGCACCCAAGTCAAAACATCCGACCCAGTGCCATCCACCTCTTGCCGATACAAAAGGTCCAACAAGCCAGTGACATCATCCAGCTCCCAATCCTGAAAGACTCGCCGGAACTGAACATCCCAAGACAACCTACCGCTATCAAGGCGATAGCAGTCAACAACCAAAGCATGACTATCCACAGCAATCCTGAACAACCTTGGGAACCGACGAGACAAAGGACAGTCCTCGCACCAAAGATCCTCCCAAAACCTGACATTCCTACCTTCCCGAACTCTGAATCTAATATACTTAGAGAACTCATCCCATCCCTTCCCAATGAAATGCCACACCCCCACGCCAACAGCAGATCTAGCTGGCCTAGCAAACCAACCCCTTCTCTCCTCCCCAAACCGACAAGTAACAACCTTCCTCCATAATCTATGTCTTTCACTGCCAAACCTCCAGAGCCACTTGCCAAGAAGAGCCCTATTGAAGGGGGCCAATCTCTAAATCCCAAGGCCTCCCGACTTAAACGGCTTGCAAATCTGCCCCCACTGAACAAGATGATACTTAAACTCCTCCCCCCGACCGCCCCAAAGAAAGTTATGTTGAATCATCTCTAGTCTCTTGATAACAGAAGAGGGAATCTGAAACAGCGAAAGGAAAAAAGTTGGAAGACTGGACAAAATACTCTTTACCAACGTAACTTTTCCTCCCTTCGAAAGATATTGCTTTTTCCACCCAGCCAACCTTCTCTCGAAGCGCTCAATCACCGGGTCCCAACTTCCCACCCTCCTTGACGAGACACCCAAGGGCAAGCCCAAATAAGAAATAGGGAAGGAACTCGTCCCACATCCTAGAACAACTGCAAGAGAATCCACCTCCTAAACCTCCCCCACAGGGGCAAGCACACTCTTGCCCACGTTAATTCTCAACCCAGAAACAGCCTGAAAACAAACCAGTATGCATCTCAAGTATCTCAATTGGGACACCTCTGCCTCACAAAAAACCAAAAGTGTCATCCGCAAACAGCAAGTAAGAAATCTCCAACTGATGGACTGCCTCTGGACCAATCTTGAAACCCCGTATAAGCCCAAGGTCACAACCCTCCTCATCAACCTACTAAGAGCCTCCATAACAATGATGAATAAGAAAGGGGAGAGGGGGTCCCCTTGCCTCAAGCCACGAGAACTGCCAAAAAACCCGGATGGAGACCCATTAACCAACACCGAAAATCTGACAAACGAAACGCAAGTTTCAATCCATCTCTCTCCAAAACCCATCCTCTCTAACAAATAGAACAAAAAGTTCCAGCAAACATGATCATAAGCTTTCTCGATGTCCAACTTACATAGAACTCCAAAAGCCCCGCTACTAAGCCTAAAATCCACATATTCACTAACAATAAAAGCGGAATCCAGGATCTGTCTACCCCCAATAAACGCATTCTGAGACTCTAAAATGACTCCGTCCAAAACCTCCCTCAATCTTGATGCCAAGACTTTAGCTATAAGCTTATACAAACACCCAATCAGACTAATAGGTCGAAAGTCCTTAATGTCAAAAGCTCCCCCCTTCTTAGGAATAAGAGCAATAAAAGAAGTACTCAACGACTTTTCGAACTTTCCATTAGAATGAAACTCATGAAAAGTGCACATAATCTCCTGTCTGGCCACCTCCCAGCTTTCCAAAAGGAAGCTTATTGTGAAACCATCCGGGCCTGGAGCCTTATCACCATTACAACTCTTCAAGGCCCTCAAAACCTCCTCCTCTGTAAATGGCCTCTCTAACCCATCCGTATCCTCAACTGAAATAGAATCAAAATGAAGGCCATCAAGCCTTGGCCTCCAGCGAAGAGGCTCAGTATATAACCTCTGATAGAAGGAAACAATCCCCGTGCGAACCTCCTCATCAGAAACCAACAACGATCCGTCCACCCAAATTTGCCAAATATGATTGCCCCTCCTATGAGCATTAGCCGTTCGATGAAAGAACCTTGTGTTATCGTCTCCTTCTTTGAGCCACAAGGCTCGAGATTTCTACCGCCACGAGATCTCCTCCAACGCCGCAATCTTAGCACATTCAGCCTGCCAAGCTGCTCTCCTATTACGTTGAGGCTCATTAAGACCTCCCGCCGCATCCAATCTACCAAATTCTGCAATATCAGCGAGGGCCCTATTCTTCCTCCACTCTAGATTTCCGAACACCTCCTTATTCCATCTTTTAAGTTTATCTTTCAAAAGACGAAGCTTTTCTGCTAAGATAAAGCTCGAAGTTCCCACCACCATGTCCGCACCAAACCCTAAAAATCCGCCACTCCAAGCCACATGTTTCCAAATATGAAAGGGGTGCAACGAGGTCTCAAACCTCCACAATCCAAGACTAAAGGAATGTGATCCGACGTCACCCTAGCCAAAGCAGCCTGAACTGTGTCCGGAAACTGCTCCTCCCACTCTCCGGAAATCAAGAATCTATCCAGGCGTGAAAAAGTAGGCATCTCCCTACCACTGGACCAAGTAAAGGCAGCTCCCTCCAAGGGGAGATCAATAAGCTGATGTCCATCAATAAACTCCGAGAAAAGCATCATAGCCGGAGTCCATGATCCACCTGTAGATCTCTCCGACGGGTATCTAACCACATTAAAGTCACCTGCCACACACGAAGGGAGAGACCACATCTCCTTCACCTCGCTAAGCTCCTCCCACAACGCAAGCCTCTCACAGTCATCCAACGGCCCATAAACACCAGAGAAGGCACAAGGAAAGCCATCCTCATCCATCACAAAGGCATAAGACAAGGAGAAACGCCCCCGACAAACATCCACCTTAGCCATCCATCTCCTAATCCACATGAGAAGAATACCTCCAGAGGTCCCTACTGAATCCAGCGCCTCGCACTCAACGAACCTACTCTACCCTAAAGACTCTAACAACTCTATCAGTAATAGAATCAATCTTCGTTTCTTGGAGACACACCAAATGAACCCCCATTTCCTCACAGCCATCTTCACCACCTTTCTCTTACCCGGGTCATTGAGGCCACAGACATTCCAAGATAAAAGTCGTAACTTCATGGAAAAACAATACCACCCTCCTCCCCCTCCCGCCTCCCTCCCTCCCTCCCTCCCTCCCTCCTTATCACCCTCCTTATCCTTCTCCCCCACAAGTTTCTCATCATAATTCACATCACAATAGAGATTTGTCAACTCCCTCTCTCCTCTCCAAGAGGGATGAGTCTTCTTCCTTCTGTTCCTCTTTCTAGAGAACTGAATTATCTCCCCTTCTCTCCCCGCTACCGTGGCCTGAAGAATAGCTAAGGCTTGATCCCGATTGCACTTACAAGAAACTCCCAGCAGATCACTAGTGGCCCCGATGTTAGCCAAGACCCAGTCCTTGTCCAAGTCACCGCACTCCTGCCTATCAAGAATATTGTCCATCCCTTCCGAACGAACAACTGCCAGAGGATCAACAAGCCCCATATCAGAGTAACCCTCCTCCTCCCACAAGATCACATAAAGAGACCTACCTTGATCATCCCGGCTCCCATCAACCTCCCCTCTCTCAACCTCCTCGACCACATCCAAACAAGGCTTCCATTCAGTAACATTGTCCACCCCACCGTCAAAAGCATCGGTGAAAGGATCTGACACACAAGAAGGCACATCATCTGTTAGACATCTATGCTTCTGTAATTCCTTCACCAACAAAAAGGCTGAGTCCTCAATTAGAATAATGCGCATAGTTGTTATAGACTCAAGGCGCACTAAAGCGCTAAGGCCTCCTGGAGCCTGAGGCGCAAGGCAAGGCGCACGCCCGACTGAAGTGAGGCGCAAGTTGAGGGGAAAAAAAAAAAAAGGCACAAGAGGAGAAAATAACAAGCATTTTAATAATTAACATAGCAAGCATTTTCATTTTTCATAGTCAAAAAAAAAAAAAAAAAAAAAAAAAAAAATGTATTGTACTAATTAGTATGGAATAATTATTAAAGCAGTAAGCAGTAGAGCATAGAGCAAGGGGGGGGAAAAAAAAAAGCAAGAGAGAGAGAGAAGTGAGAACAGGAGGAGGAAAAAGACAGAAGAAATGGAGAGATAAGAGAAAAGAAGCAGCAGTAGAAGAAGAACAAATAAAAAAAGTGGTAGGGTCCACCACTTAACATATTCAGCAGAAGAGAAAAGAAGAAGCGGCGTGTTTGAGCCCATTCTTTTGTCTTTATATAACTTATAATAAGTGGTAGGGTCCACCACTTAACATATGCAGCAGAGAAGAATAAAGAATAAGCAGCATTGAAAAAAAAAAAAAAAGAAAGAAGCAGCAGCAGAGCCCTTGTTTGCTTTACATTTTTGGCTTT
>JAOTQH010262492.1:0-11163 GCA_025631255.1 Cornus kousa | reverse complement strand
AAATTGGAACGATACAGAGAAGATTAGCATGGCCCCTGCGCAAGGATGACACGCACAAATCGAGAAATGGTCCAAATAAATGAAATCCCCTCTTGAGCGCTTTTTATACAATTCTTACTTATCAAAAAAAAAAAAAAAATTGTCACTTCACCATCATAAGTTTACCTTGTTTATAGGATTGAACTATTAATCAAAACTTAGTTGTCAGGCCAGTCTACAGTAGGTGTTTAGGAACTGTGATTGTTGTGGCTCGAATTTGAAATGCAACCCGACGGCCCCTTTTTTGCTTGTGGGTCGTGGACCCTAATTAAACTCTCTTGTAGCCCGATATATAAGGGCGCTTTGGGTTTGGAGTGGAATCAGATTGAGACACTGAAAATTGCAGAGAAAGAGAGTGGGGCTGAAACTTGTAATCTCCTATTATTCGCATAATGAAAACTTTCGCCGGATCTCCACTGTGGATGTAGGCTTTGCCAAACCACGCTAAATCTTTGTGTTCTTTGTGTGGCTTGTTTATTTTTTGTCATGATTCTTGGTTTTATCTTGGGTTCACTGTGTTTGTCGTTACAGGAACCTTTTGGAAAAAATTATGATGTGCTCAAGTCTGTATGTCACAATATAAGTAATATGCCCATGAAAATATCCTATGGCGTTGAGTTTGTACTAGTCAATAGTTAATTTGGTGTTAGATGAGGTTTGAACTTTCCTGGAAACAAAATATTTGGTTGCACACGCACACAAATATATATATATATCAACCAGGCATGGTATAGCTTCAGCTAATTTCCCAACTTGGAACTGAAAAGTGTTACAATTTTTGGAATGAGGATTCCGGGTACGAGGTGGTGGTTTACACAATTTGAAGCTCTGAAGTCGAGACCAATTATGACCATCACCTTTTGAATCTTTCTCATCTAACATTGTCCCTTTGTCATGTCCATTTCTCATCTAACATTGTCCCCTTGTCGTGTTCATTTCTGATCTAACATTGTTCCTATGTCGTGTTCATCTCTTTCTCTCTAATTGTAGTGGTATGTAATCGTGTATGTTTGTGTTTTCATCTACAGTTTTTTCCCCTCTTTGTAGGGTTTCATATGTTTTAAATGTTGTACAATTGTATTCCCAATTAATTGGTCTCAATTCCAGATATCCAATTTAGTTTCTTTGTCTAAATATACAACCTGACGTGTTGGCATCTGTACTTAAAAGTTTTGGGTTGTTGAACCAACTTCTTGATTCTTGCAGTATAATGTAAGGAGGGAAATAACACCAAGTTTTAACCCAGTTTTTTAGTATCCCTTATGAAAATAGTAATTTCTTAAGCATGTGAAATGATTTATGACCATTAATTTACCTGATCCTCTTAGTTGATATTATCAAAAATCCCATCTTTATATATATATTTTTTATTTGTGTCACATGTCTTGAATTGTTCTGGTTGTACGTTGATTTTACTGAATTCATATGCAAATAGAAAGATATATGTATGTTGATTTAGCTAATTAATTGATATGTTGGAAAAAATCCTTATTTTGATGATGACAAGTTTGTGTTGCATAAATTTAATTATTCTTTATATACTTGTAATCAATATGCATGCGCCTTACTTCGAGTTAGGCTCGAGAAGACCTTTGGTGCCTTAGTGCGTCTTGAGCCTTTAACAACTATGATATCGCATATGGATGCCAGCCTTTTGGATCCAGTTTGCTGCCCAATTAATAAGCTCTAAATGCCTACTCAAAATTCTACTTTGGTTTCTTAAAATCATATATTTGTAATTTGATGCTTAGATACAAGTTCAGTTTGTTGGTCACTTGTATATTATTTTTTCATCAGAAGGCATCTCAATCAATATCAAGTTTTATTGGGCTCTGATAGTTGGCAAGTGTCATATCTAGGCCTTTTAAGATCATTCTGTCAAGACAACTGTTTTTCTTTTCCGTCCATTTCTGTTCAAGACAAAGGTTAAAAGGAGCATAAAATTGAAATTCTTATGATTTCTTTATCCATTTCGTAGTAGTTGCTGATATAGTTTTGTTTTTGCTTTTCTTTTTCTCCAAGGATACTAGATAATATACAGAATGGGAAATCTATTTTGCTGTGTGCAAGTTGACCAATCTACAGTTGCTATGAAGGAAAGATTTGGCAAATTTGAGGAAGTACTTGAGCCAGGATGCCATTTCTTGCCTTGGTGTATAGGAAGTCAGATTGCTGGCCATCTCTCGCTTCGGTTACAGCAGTTGGATGTGCGATGCGAGACAAAGACTAAGGTTTGTCTGTTTTCTGCGAATGATAATTGCATGGTTACTGTGCATGCTTGCTTCTTGTTTGTGTGACTTACTTTGTAGTCTTTCCATTTGTCTGCATCCTAAATCTGAAATTGTCTTTATTTCCTATTTTGCTATATATAAACACACACTGAAGTCACGGTAGGGACAAGGTAGAGACTTGTCTTTCTTTATTCCTTTATTCAATTGGCTTTAGCATTAATGAATTGCACTAATCTGACAAAGATGACCTTTTCTTGTAGTGCATTAACTTCATTAAGGAAATTAATGTGTTATTGATCATCGAGTTTAAAGTATTTCAAATAATTTTCAACTGAGAAAGTTTCGGTTGTCTTATTTCTAGCATGTGCATAGGAGCTGTTAGGTGCAGACTGTGTAGTTAATGCTTAAGAGGAGGATAATTTTTAATGAGAGGCACACAAATTTGAGAAGATTGGAATTTGCGGAACTAAATGGCCAACTCGGGTGTGCCAACAGGGCTCCATATGTCCCTTGACCCAATGGAACGGGTCTGCAAGACAACCAAATAATAGCTCACAACTAAGCCATCAATTTACCCAGCCTATATGGTTAATGTGCTACTTCAGTGCTTAACCTTGGATTTAAGTATGTTTTACGATGCACGGTTGATGGTACAACCCTCCACCCTTTGCAGAGAGCAATGTGTACAAAGAGAGGTAGCTTCATAGGGGTAAAAAATGAATATAGCCATTTTGGTCCCGAACAGTCAAAAGCAATAATAGCGTCTTACCCTTTACGGATTAACCATATCCATAATTCTATTTTTTAAGATATCCATAATTCTATTTTTTAAGATAAAGATAATCGGGTAACACAACATTATGGATCAGATATGACATGCCACTTTGCCATTTGTTTGCAGGACAATGTATTTGTCAATGTCGTTGCATCTGTGCAATATCGTGCCTTGGCCAATAACGCGAGTGATGCTTTCTACAAACTTAGTAATACTAGATCCCAAATCCAAGCCTATGTATTTGATGGTATGATCCAAAAGCCTAAAATGAAGAAAATTAGAAACCCTTCAATGTTGCATCATCCTCTGATACATAAAATAAACTGTGCTTTTTTCTTGTTTCTTTTTCAACTGCTCAGTGATCAGAGCAAGCGTTCCAAAGCTAAATCTTGATGATGTTTTTGAACAAAAGAATGAAATTGCAAAAGCAGTGGAAGAAGAGCTTGAAAAGGTAATCAATTGGTTATTGAAACCGTTATGTATATCAACATTGATGCATCAAATGAGTTAATTGCACACCTTTCTTAATGATTCACAGGCCATGTCCGCCTATGGGTATGAGATTGTTCAGACGCTTATTGTTGATATAGAACCAGATGAGCGTGTGAAGCGGGCCATGAATGAAATCAATGCTGGTAAGATATCCCCATTCTTTTGGTAGGTGTGAAGTTTGTGGAAACAGTATAGTACCCACAGTGCAGTTCTTTGATGATTTCCCTTAATATAATCTCGATGGATGATTTAGTTACGATAGTTGGACAGTATCTCCTCACTGTTTCAGTGCAGACAGGTATGCATATTGCAGTGTGTCCCATTGAATATAGTAGATTAAGAATTATTCAACTTCCTCTCACATTTCTCATTAATTCGATGACTGTGACCCCTGTTGGTTTCTGTTATGGGAAAAAAAAGAGAGAAAAAGAAAGAAAAAAAGAGTTAAAACTCCTTCAGAAACATAACTAGTAATTAATTTAAAACAAATGACTGCGTGCATCAGACAAATGGCTTGCCTCGACACAATTTCTGCGCATGCATGTTTGTGCATTACTATAATACTCACCTATGCATTTTGGTTTTTTGTGGTCTAAAAAGAACACCAATGCACATTTCTTGCAGGGCATTGCCATCATGTGGTTATTCCCTAAACCCCATTCATGTTTACAATGTCAAGAAATTGAGGCAATATGATTATAGAACTAATTAGTTCTTCTTAACGTGCCTAATGAATCAAACTCTGGACAGCTGCAAGGTTGAGATTAGCAGCTAATGAGAAAGCTGAAGCTGAGAAAATTGTACAGATAAAACGAGCAGAGGGTGATGCTGAGTCCAGGTATCTGGCAGGATTAGGTGTCGCTAGGCAGCGACAGGCTATTGTAGATGGTCTAAGAGACAGCGTGCTTGGCTTCTCAGTGAATGTACCAGGTACTACTGCTAAGGATGTTTTGGACATGGTCCTTGTGACCCAATACTTTGACACCATGAAAGAAATTGGTGCTTCTTCCAAGTCCTCGGCAGTATTCATCCCACATGGACCTGGTGCCGTGCGTGACGTTGCTCAACAGATTCGAGATGGGCTGCTTCAGGCATCTGCCCACCAGCAACCAGAGCTCCTGTAGTGTTGGCCGTGTTCTAAAATAAGTGTGCATGGGTATTTTGTTTATCTGAATGGACTGTTCTTTACTTTTATATGGTTGTGACACAGCAGTCTGCCCCTTGGAAATATTCGTTTCCAGTATTTTGCTTGTAAATGAATTTTTAGTTTTAAATTGTTAAAAAGTGTGTTTTGCCATTCCTCATATTTTGGTCCCATATATTTCATGTCCAAGGAACTTTTTCACTCAAAGAGAAATGGATATGGCTGGGAAGAAATTCAAACAAATTGAAACAAAATACAGAATTCTCAGCATGGGTATGGAATAAAGGTTGATATTGGTTCATTTGACAGTATAACACGCTTTAATATCTAGTCATATAATTTTAGGCAAATTGTTTTGCCTTTGGGAGCACCAGCGATTTGGATTTGGAAGAAATTTCATTCCAACTTTAAACTTAATTTTTCCCAATTTCAATTTGGCACTCCCAAGCATAGCATCAGGCAATTCACTTCCCGCGCTAGTTATCAAATTGTCTCAACCTCAACTGACGGCCGAACTCATTTATTGTATCCACTAGGGTAAAACCGCATGAACAACAACAAATTGAAATGTAAAATATTGTTTTGCCATTCCTTGTACAAAATACAAGTTCTCATCATGGGTAAATGCAGGTAGACAAGTAAATGGAATAAAGGTCAGTATCACCAGCCGGTCATTTAAAATCAGGTAAATTGTTTTGCATTTGGGAGCACCTGCGACTCGGAATTGAAAGAAATTTTATTCCAACTTTAAACTTAATTTTTCCCAATTCCAATTTGGTGCTTCCAATGATAAATAGCATCAGGCAATTCAACTTCCAGAGCTAATTATTAAATTGTCTCAACCGACAGCAGTACTCATTTATCGTACGCATGAACAAAAAATTGAAATGTAGCAGCACTTACCAAATCTTGATATACACGCACACGAACTCTGAACACGGGTTCATTACCCAATTCTGAAAATACTTAATTTTACAAAGAGATACAACTTCAAGTTAATAAAATAGTAGTGAATGAACCGCTAAAAGGAACAAGTAAACAAAACCCGTATTTACCATGTAGTACACCAAACTAAAGGTAAAGTTGAAAGTTTCATGACCATCAATTAATTGGGGTACCACGCTGCCAATCATAAATAACCCAAGGGCATATAGGAACAAAGCAAAGGTGATTGATTGGATTAACTTTGGCTTCTTATTTATTTATTTTTTATTATTATTATTATTATTTGATAAGTAATTAACTTTGGCTTCTTCAAAGCTCAATGAAACCACTATTTACTAGTTTTACTAGGTTAACTGGCAACAGATTTCATTTATGATACCATTGACATCCCAAATTCATAGGATGACCATTACTTATCAATCAAGTACTTCTGATTGACTGAACAAATAAAATAAAATAAAATAAAAATTAGAGAGGATAGAAAGGGACATCAAATTAATCAGATTCAGCACATCAATTCACTGTCCCCTCATCCCAAGCTGGCCACTACTAGCAGACCTGCTAGACTACTACACGAAACACTGGTTCCAGAAATACGGAATACCGAGAGTGAATCACAAAGTCTGAACAAAATCTTGAGTCAAACCTCTTCAAGTATCAAGGTTTACTCACTCATTATCAGTTTAACAGAGTTATAGCATGTGCAAACAAAAACCATCTAACATTGTTTTAGCAGTACAAAATACCACCAAAATAGAAGAGAATCAATGCCATAAGAACAAAAGAACGCCTAAACAGGCAACTGTAACATGCTCCTTGTGCCTACCTCTTATTGCTCCCGGTCATAACTGAATATAGCCTGCTTATGGCTTGAGAGCCAAGGCCAGCCCAAACTTGGCACCCTTGTCAATTGCCTTGGTGTCCACTTCTCCAGAAACTGTGAAAGTTGATTTTGGGCGCCACTCATGCTGGATGAGAGCACTTGCCTTGCCAAAATTGTTAAAACGTGCCTTCAATGTGGTCAATGGATCCAATGAATGCTGGCTTCCAAGAGTGAGGGTATTCTCGTTGGTTGTGAAGCTGTGGGTTATTTCTCCACCGACAGAAGTGTTTGTCAAGGGCTTCACTATATGGTAGTAGGACGCATTCAATGTGTCACCCTTGTCATTCCTGAATGAACAATACATACTAAATCACATTGCGCACCAAACAAGCGGCCTATTTATAAAACCAAAATGGGTCATAGCACAATCAAATCATTTAGTGTTGCATTTAAATTTAGTGTTTGTATTTTTGACCAACACACACATGTTCAATATAAAGTAGGATGGAGACATGCTCAACATGCCACAAAACATATTTAATCTAATATGCTTATGAAAATTATGTATGTATATATAAATACATATTTAATCTAAGCTACACATGATCCAGGAAAAATATTTTTGTTGTCCACTATGCAAAAGCCAATAACATATTTATCTACCGAAGGAAGATAAGTTGTCAGATTTTACCACAAACAGACAAGTACCAAATACAAAAAGCAAGCAAAAATACTTACAAAGTCAATGAAGCAATAAGGTCAGCTTTGGAGAAGCTTAATCCAGCATTGCATTTAGTAAAATTCCCTGTTTTGGTATCAAAGGAGACATCAGTCCCAAGTGCAACAATATTAGTCCCAACAACACCTGAGAAGTTGACAATGGGGTTTGCTGTCAACCCTATGCTTGTGCTTATCCCAGCATAGTCATGCAAGTACTGAAGTTCCACCTGTCACATGACAGAAATAATATGTGACATTAACTTTGGCATATGAAATTAGATTAGAATTTTCAGTCATCCAACTCATTACACAAAACAAGATTTCAAAGTAACCCCAGATTTCCAGCAATATTAATGAGTATTCATTCTAAAAGACCGTCAATTGCTTACCTTGCCAGATCTTTGATCAGGTATTCTGAAGCTAAAGATTGTCTTCAGTCCAGGAGCAGGCTCATCAACCGTAATGGTCGTAAAAAGCTGGAATTTGTGCAAAAAGTCAGTTGAATGATGAAAAAAATCATAAAATAACAATTCAACTTGCATTATGAAAAAATGTTCCAAAATTGTTTAATTATAACTCATTAAATAACATAAGCATTGTAGGGAGAACTACTTAAAAAACGTGACACATTAACTCGTTGAAGGTGAGAAGCCTACTCAATATTTCAATCTCATCCAAAAATATATAAAAATTCATGAACTTATTATAGGCAAAGTAACATTACAGCGTGAACAAATAGCCACCAGGGACAACATAGCATGTACAAATCTGGGATAAAAGAGTGACAAATGCAGGCATCTTGTAATTCTACAAAAGTGCATGCATGGACAATATAAAAAAATCAGTTTTTTTCCTGTCACAACTCCCAATTAGGTTTGCCAAACAAGTTTACGGTTGCAATTGTCAACCATTACAATGTAAACTTCCTTCACGTGTCCATGTTACAGAAATAAAACCATATTCATACTGACAAGGGCACTCAATTATTACAGTATTATATAAGTTAATAAGTTAACAACGCAAAGACATGCAATGCTACCATTATCCAGGTCAACATGCCACACATCAAAATATGTAATCATATTCCATGCAGCAAGTCATCACATGAGAAACACAAGTGTAAACTAAAACCTGACTTCAAATACTTTACATACCATCTAAGCACAAGAACAGACAACAACATTCGCATTACATTAAAGTGAATTAAACAAAATATTGGGAAGGGTCAGCATCAAATATCATGAAACACTGAATGACTGGTATAAAAAATATACATACAAAAGTTACAATAAATAATACAAAATTATAGATGACCTGTGGGGCACATACTTAGAGAGCACAAGCCATCAATATTTGAGCCATAAAAGAAAATCCTCTTATCAGATTTTGATTTCACCGTTCAAGAATGAACCCATTTAATATTATGGGATACACAGGTTTTAAATAAAAAAAGAACAAACAAACAAACAAAAAATTGTAACTCAAGGAAGGGTATATGATGGGTCTTACATTGGAGTTTGTGTCCACTTTGATATCAGTTGTAATATTCTTGTTTTTCAACTGAGTATTGACATCAGCAAGAAACAGATCACCTTTCTTTGTTCCTGATGAAGTGATAGCCTAAAAAGAAGAAAGGGAAAAATCAACAACTATATACCATACATAATCTTATCACATCAGAATGCACTATTAAAAAACAACATATAAGTTACATAATGCAGATCACCAAGGTCAGAAACAAAAAGACATCTACTGTTGTACAATAAAGCATAAATAAAGCCTAGATCCATGACAGAACTGGGATCAATACGCCCAAAAACATATCTGACATAGAAGGAATAAACAACGGAATTAAAGAGACAATAAACCCCACATACTTCTGAACGCAATTGACATGATACAAGTGTTCTAGAAGAAGACGTTCTATTTGTTCCAAGGACACATTAGAAAAAGTAATATAAAAGAGAAATACCAATTGTACAAATTGCATGAGTCATGCAACACTTCAACCCACTTCACATTTCCTGTGGACTCGAGCTTTCTTTACATGCTTGCTTGTAACAAATTATGCCCATTTTTAGTAATAAACAAATAGAAAACTAACAATAAATGAATAGAATATCCAAAATCTGAGGTAAACTAAAGCAACAGCACAAAGGAAAAATAAGAGAGACTGGTACTTGAATTGCCCATACATTTCAAATTATACATCATAGCAAACTAAGAAGAGACCAATCAATGCTTAAAATGGATAAATAAACACACGAATCTATCTCCTCTAAAATAAAAATGAATGACATGAATTTCCCAAAAAAAAAAAAAGGGAAAAGAAAAGAAAAGAAATGTATCATAAAGCAAAATTGACAGTAAAAAAATAAAAAAAAATACAGGAAGCTAGTATTACTATCAAAAAACAAACAGTGCTAAGAGCAATTCTGAGAATCAAAGTGAAGATTAATTTTTATACTAATGAAGCCATTTATAAAACTATACGAAACATTAATATGAAACTAAAAATGCTAATCATGAATCAATGACATAATACTTCAATTAGTAGTGGCCCTGCTAACTTTACTAGCTGATCAGTAACAACACTTAATCAGTTAAATGAGATTTTTCTTAAAAAGAAAAAAGGGCTATTCCAAATTTCCAATTAGATAATGCACTTGTCTTCATTTACAAAATAAGCAAAGTCTGAAATGCTTGATGCAAAGAACCTGAACTCTAGCACTAGATGCGTAATATGCTTCTGTAAGTCAACAACCAATCCAGTATGACATATGCATGCTTTATACAACATATGTATAAACACACACAAACATACCATATAATCCAAATAACAGTTTACACCATCATATATATGTGTGTGTGCGCGTCTGAGTGTGGAAACGGCATCTTCAAATTTAGTTGAATTAAAAAGGTTCCAGTTGCATGAATAAACACGCACTCCCACACACATATATGCACAAAACAGCATGATGAGCATCTCAACCATTACATCCACGACACTAATTTCTTGAACAAAACACATTGACTTGAGAAACAATCCTTGCATGACCAAACATTCACTACTAACACCACAAAAATTTACATACAGAGTAAAACCCTAGCTACACCAAGCAAACATACAGATCTAAAGGAAAATGAAAAAAAGAAAAGAAAAAGAACTCACAACTCCAGTATGAGAGTAGGTCGTGATTGAGAACTTGTGGTCGCTCTGGTAGTCCTTGTAGAGAAGATCTGTTAATAATAGAAAATAAACGAACAACGCACAAGAAACCAAAATAGTTATACTACTAATTGAATTGCATAAACCACACAAATTTGTAAGTATACGCGTGGGTGTATCTACGCATGTGTATTAAGTAAATGCTTCTACATGTATACATATATACATAGACACATATAGAGAGAGAACCTCGGGTTTTTTTTCCGATATCAGTGTAAAGACCAGGACCCTTGCCCATGACTTCGTGCGAAGGATGGAGATGAGAGACGAGAGAGAGAGAGAGCGCTGTGCTGCTTCAACAAACAATGCCGAGAGATTTGAGGACAGCCCTAATTTTGCAACCCTTTTCGAACGGTGTGCAAAGGTGCCCTTTGGAGAATCTAGGCCGTTCGATCAGAAAGATGGGTTTCGGTTATATTTGGGCCGTCGATATTCCAAGGCGAGGCGTGGAATGTTTTTCATTTTTGGGGCTTTATTTATTTTGACTGGGGCATTTATTTATTGAAAAATGGTGGACACGTGCTCGTTATTGCTGACTTGACTAAATGGTAAGAGGTTACAACATTTTCATTTGTTGAAAAACAAAAATTATCTTTCATTTATTTTCTCATTTTCTTTCTTATTTATTTATTTATTCTCTTTAAAGTATCATTGATCCATGAAAAAAAGGTTTTTAGTCTAGGTCTTAAATCTAATTTGGTAAGTCTTCTTTAGATTAAAATTTTTATTTTATTGTTTTTGAAAGTTAAATCTGTCGTATTACAT